>VYXC01005166.1:457638-481241 GCA_013397175.1 Platysteira castanea | reverse complement strand
TATTCAAACTCGAGAAGAATGTCTTTAAAGTCAGAAGGGTCAAGCCATAAACTGCAAATGAGCACACCCATGCAAGGGTTGTGTCCCTCACAATCCAAATGAACGTAAGACTCCTTGGAGTGGTTTTCTTTATATATATATATATATATATTAAAAAACCCATATTAAATGGCAAGTGTAACTATGTGACACAATGTATTTCATTTAGAACTGACAAAAAAGAGAGAAGTGTTAGAGGTTGCCACTCTAGTATAAAATAGTATAGGAACAGACAAGCAAAGAGGATAATCTGAGGAAGTGGTAGGNAAATCATTTAAAAATAAATTACAAAAACAATTACGGGAGAGCCTACGATTGGAGAAAAAAAAGACTTAATAACAATTGCTGCCTTGCTTACTGCAGAAGGCTCGATGATTCTCAATTAAAGAAGTTTTAACTAGGGAAGAAAAGCAAGTCCCCAGTTGATAAAAGCAAAGAGGAACTAGAGGCACACCTAGAAAAACATTGTCATTAACTCACTGGTAAAAGATACTAGACATGACAGACTACCTTTTCCAGTTAGACAACTGAGTCCACAAGACTGTTAAACAAAGACTCCTATCCTTAAGACCCAGGATGAAATTAAGATAGGTATGATTAACTCCAAATCAGACTTGGACAGCTATGTATCTGCTTTCCATATCGCAGTGGGCAGGTCATGGAAGAGCAAACAAAGCAAGCTATTTAAAATCTGTTGTACTCATATTAGGCATAATAGCGAGTAACAAATTTCTCAAGGGCCTATACAAAGCTTTCCTAAGCTGAAATTTGAATTAAGGGCTCATATCGTTATGCACATTTCTTCATCTTTCGTTTGTACAGGATTAACATTCATTAAACACTTACACATATTCAAACTCGAGAAGAATGTCTTTAAAGTCAGAAGGGTCAAGCCATAAACTGCAAATGAGCACACCCATGCAAGGGTTGTGTCCCTCACAATCCAAATGAACGTAAGACTCCTTGGAGTGGTTTTGTTTTTATATATATATATATATATATATTAAAAAACCCATATTAAATGGCAAGTGTAACTATGTGACACAATGTATTTCATTTAGAACTGACAAAAAAGAGAGAAGTGTTAGAGGTTGCCACTCTAGTATAAAATAGTATAGGAACAGACAAGCAAAGAGGATAATCTGAGGAAGTGGTAGGGGACAGAAAAAATTACATGAGTCTGAAGGCAATGGGAGGAAACACAAGGAAACAGCACAAAGTACTAAAAATACTATCTTTGCTACAAGGAACAGAATGAAGCCATTACTGCCAGTGTGGACAAAGAGAGGGAGAAAGGTGGTGGATCTCAGAGATTTTCGGTCTGTGTAAAATCAGGACTGCTGTTTAGTCCAAGTCTACTTTAAAATGCTCAAGTGAAAAAAAAGAACCACACATCTAACATGGATCTTTGAGCTCACAAGCTAAGCCCAAAGAAGACATCCTTATTCTTGTGTGTGGGGGAAAAGATACAATACTCAGAACATTCAAACCAACAGGGTACACCTGAACTTCTGCATTTTTAGATAAGATTACTAGCCACTCAAAATTATTTTAAAAGCTCACCACAGCTTCATGTCTATTAGAAAATACTGCAAGTATACAGTGTGTAACACAGAGGCAGCAAAGGTAATTTTCACTCTTCCAGCAAATTTAAATATTAAGCTAGCAGGCATAAGAATTTTTTCATTCTGATTTTTAATAGATCTGAACATGTATTTTTTAATCAAAAAATCAACTAGAAGGAACAGGAACTACCAAAGTGCAGTAGGCAAGTGTTCTTGAGCAAATATTAAGTACAAGAAAATAAATTTTCTTTCTATACTAAGAAATTGAAATAGCATATTTCTTCATTTAGTGAATCACCTTTGTTCTGAAAGTGCCCTCCTATTTGTCCTTACAGAGTAAGAGATTAAATTTAAGGGAGGATGGAGCCCTGAAACAAGGATAAACACTATTTGGAATCTAAGCCTATTGACTCTTAAGAAAACAGTTTTTCTGCATGATGAACCACTCCCTCCCCTATAGCAAACTTCTTGTACATCAACGTGATCTACGGTAGCATTTTGCTTCACATTTCCTTTCCAATGACCATGGAGCTCTACTGAGAGTGAGCACCAATAGCCACTGGACACTTGTAATTTTTAAAACCATTTTTGGGGAGACACCCAGGTCTAAGGTTGCAAGCACTGGAGCTGTGACAACAAAAACTCATGCAGAAATGCTGGTAACAGCTGCAGAGCCCTCCACAGTCTCACCAGATGACCAGATCAGACTTGAGCTGAGAAGGGGAATCCACAATTCCTAACTACTCAGAAAAACCAAGCCAGAAGGTTTCAACAGCCTCTTCTGCTACTGTAGTACCAATTTGCAATCTGGACTTCCCAAAGGCTTTCTAAATGCCTCTGTACCTGGGAAGGCAGCTGTGGGTGCACAATACCCCCCTGGCCTATCCTTAGCCACTCCCTCCACCATCCATACGTAGCCTGTACCCTCTCCTTCACAAGGGACTGGCACCCCACACAAGCTGGCAGAGAAAGCAAATCATGTGCAGGCCTGGGTTTTATCTATGGTGACTAATCCTAGAGAAGCCCAAATTCCAAGTTACTGAATGTGCATAGAATACTTTACAGAGCTGCAAGTGAGAAGGGAGGCTGTAACCACGCCATGTTGCACTATGCTAGTCATGTGCAATCTGATAAATTCAAGCATTGAGGAGGTTTTAATACAGACAATAAGTAGCAGAAGGCTGGTATGTCTGCATTAGAAAATAAATTGGCAGCTCATCTATTTAAATGTGATTAAATTTCAATTTAAACTGAATTACATGGTTTGAAATTAACTGCATCACATGATCCTCAAGTTAGGCCTTCACTTCTCTCCATCACCTTTAATACCTGGCTCAACTTGTAAATGACCAAGGGCAAACCAAGAGTAAGATGTCCAGTAAGATCTTTAAGAGAAGCCTTGTTTTACTTAACATGCAGGAATCTATTCTACATTCAGATTGTAGAATTTGAACCACTCAAATTTGGTGGAAGATTTTCCACATGACTTCAAATTACTAGGTTTGCACATTCCACCTTCCACAGTCGCTGTTACAAAATTTTTTACTTCAAGTATACTTACTGCATAAGAGGAAGCTGTGTGATGTAAATGCTTTCTAAACAGAGTTCCATAAGAGCAGTCTTAGGCCAGACAGAATAGATCAAATGACAACAGAAGCATTAAGGGGGCTGGCAGAGGAGAGCAGGTGTTTCACAACCTTCATCTTCACTGAACACTAATCTCTCACTCAGCTTGTTAACCCCATTAAAATGATGCTCCATGCAAAAATGCTACACTGTATTGTAAATGAAGGGGCTGATCACACATTCACTTTTAGTTATATCACACTAACCTGAAGTTTGTGAGAGCACACAGTCCCAAACATAGATTCAGTCTGCTTCCATAATCTGTACTGCAAATTGTGAACTGACCTGGATAGGTCCTTCTCCACAGTCTCTATATTGCTACTCCATGAACATCCTCTATGCTGGTCCGTTCTTTACACTTTGTTTTCAAAACCCCATAAGAAATAAAAAGCATGAAACACAACCGGGGTAGTGGGCATCGGAGTTGGCATGCAGACATTTGACTTAATGATTGCATAAAATTGTCTTTCCAGTGTGACAAAATCCACTGTTTTGGCCTATCATCAAGGACTGAGTTGAACAGATAGTAATTCGGAATACATATGAAAGCATCCAAAGTGAATTAGATAAGATTGAGGGATAATAGGAAAGCTGGTAGTGCCACGATTTAGTCACAACAAAACAAACTGTGTTCTGGCAGTGCCTGAAGAGAGTTCCATCAGGGTAGGGGCTAGCCTGGTGGCAGAGTGGATAACACTTGGAGCAGGAATATCTGGGGGCACACACTTAAACATGGAAGAAGCCCTTGCCTAGCAAGCAGCTTTCCTCAGTCATGAATCTGTTCTCCATTACCATAGGAAGGATAAAGGGTGCAGGATCTGAAACAAGCGAAAAGTCTTCAACTGTTACTAATAAAGTAAAGAACTCTAAAAAAGAGTTTCCAGGACAGAGTTCTCATAAACCTTTCTGACACAATCATCTTCCTCTCATCTGCCCTCTTTCCAGTTACCTCCCAGCTGTGCTATTCAAAATTGAGGGCCGGCAGGAAATATAATTAAAGTTATACGTGCTCCTGTTAGAAGCACATGTAAATGTTTCTTTACTAGTTTGGAGAGAGCCATGTAATTTTAAACTCAGTGTTTCTAAGAAATATTTTGACTGAATTCACACCACTGAGGAGAAAAAAAGAAAACATGCCCAACTGCACAGCCAACAACACTTGCAACCTCCTTATCAAGGTTCCCAAGCATTATACAAGAGCAGTAAGACACTACGATTTTTAAGCAACTCTAGAAACAGAATGGAATTTCCCAAATCCTACCATTTAGCAATATTTATTATGAAATGTATAATTATTTTCTTGTCTTAATTTAAGGATTGGCGTTCATATACACTGCTTGACTAGCAACACATCACAGATGTGCTCTGAGATACACACACGTAAATAAGCTTTAGTAACCAGAGGTAAAAGGCCTGGCTAGACCCAAGGCTGTTTAACTCAGCACCATCCTCCCCATCTTCACACACAGAGTTTTCCTCAGTCATCATTGTGCCTCCAAATGCCCTTGTCGACAGCAGTTCAAAAGCAAGCAATGTGATTCCTGCCACTGAACCCTGCAGAAGCGAGGAGGGAAAGGCTAACCCACTGCCACCCACCACAGGAAAGGTGAAGCTCTTGCTGCAAACCATTTTCCCCTCAGTTTCTGTCAGCTTCCTGGGCCTTCCCTGTTTCCTTCCACTTCTCTAAAAATAAGAAAACATATTGACTCACAAATATATCAGGAAACAGTGGTAACCAGATAGTGAGGAAGATGGTTTCTCCCCCTGGGGATGCAAAATCAGCAGAGTAGGATTAATGACAAGAAACACTGTTAATGGGGCACAGAGAAAACAAGCATATAGGAGCAAGCATGCAATCCCTTTTTCCACCATTAATTCAAATTTAAAACAAGGCTGAAGTGGCTGAGCTCACTGAAATTTGAGTTAGTTAATTAAGTCCACCACTGCAGAGAACTAGTGGAAATGCAAATACTGCTTCCTCCTTATATGAGCACACCTGTTGCCTTAAGAGGTGGTGAAATCAATGTGAACCAAATCTGACTGGAATGGTTTAGTAACTTCCACCCTGGTTCTAAAAAGTCCTCTGAAATTCTGCCAGGAAATACATAGAGATGAACATTTAGCATGTTTGCTATTAATTCAATTTAAATTGTCGTGAAATTTAAGAGTACTTTTTTTAAGAAGAAAAATCCTGAAGATTTAGGAACACTTTTGTTTCCATGTTCCTCACAGAGAGGGAGAGGAAGAATCACCAGTAGGGTAGTCTCACCTCTTATTTTAACAAACACTAATGTAAGTCAAGAATACTGCACTGACGTGCTTAGACAATTTTAGGCCCTTCAAAACAGAAGGAAGATTTTCTTAAGGAGAATTTTGAATGAAACAGCTATGTAAAGATAATTAAAAATATGCTTGTTTGTTGAGCTGAATTAAATATAAGCTTGCACTGCTGTATTCCTTTCCACCTCCTTCACTGTCTTTCTTCTCTGTTAATAAGTGAAACCAACAGATGGAAAAGAAGTTTTAAAAATAGTTTTCCTACGTACTCTGGAAAAGGGCAAAAGCATTTGGTTTTGCAAGATAGGAGATGATATAAAAAGAATATGAAAAATGTAAAAAGCATTCAAAATGTGAACATGTGCAATGTTGTGCTTTTAAGCCACTCTTACAGAAATCTGCCTCCAGCCAAAAATAGCAAGAACATCACTGTAAACTACAGCCATTCAAATCATGATTACTATACTCTACCCACCCTTCAAGCTGCTCCAACACGAAATATTTGGGAAAATGGAATGCATAATTCCAAAGACAGATCTTAAATAAATTTAATCGACACAGATACTTCCACAGGTTTAGAGTGGCCTTGGTTCACACATTAAACATTTGTTCAAGAAAGCCTATTAGTACCAAGTGAGCACATGCAAGGTTAAAGTACTTTATTGTTTATTCAGCCTGAAGGTAACACTCATAAATTAAATGACAAACTTCCCTTTGTCAAGTCCTGAGAATATTTTAAGTTTTCCATAAATAGATATACCTACTTTCAAGACACTATGAAATTGCTGTTAAAGCTCCTACGGAAATACTGACATCCTGCCAGTGACTAAGGATGACTGGAAGCTCAGTGTGCAAAGGGAGCAGGGGCAGTGAGGGGAACAAGAGCAGGAGGTGGGGGAAATGCTTACTTACTTTTCTGTGTTAGAAAACTAGGAAATACTTCACCCTGAGTGCTTGCAAGGCCAGACTGGTTTCTTACAGTTTCTCTTGGCTAAGTCAGTGCTGTATACCTGACACTTTCATATGACTTCTCCCTCCCAGCCCAAACTTCTTTGTAATCCCTTTCACATTCATTCTAAAGCTGTGATCTCTGTAAACCTCATCGCTTTTCTTTTTCCTGCTGACTCATCCTTCTTTGTTCTCTATTCCAGACACCCTTGCCTATGAATCATTCTCTCTTTATTTCTGTCTCAAAAAATTCTGTTGCCCCAGCTGTCCACAAATCTGGCTGGGGTCTGCCCAAAATGTAATATTCCCATTCCATTTCCTCAAGGCACAAAAAAGTATATGCACTGCCTCATCACACACTTTCCTTGCCCCATCAGTTGTTTTTCATTTACGAAATTCAATGTATCAACACTTTAAAACCTAATTAGAATGAAGGATTGGGATATGAAGTGTCCTGTGTCACAATCATTCACTCCAACCCACTCCCTCAGCAGTGTTTCTCAACACGTCACCCACAAAGCGATGGGGGTAGAAAGAAGAATTCGTGAAGAACGAGATCGTTCCCAACTACCTTCAGTACATGCAGAGATAAAAAAAAAAACCATCATCATTCTAATTAAGATGTTTTTAAACTATGACTAAGAATTAATTTCTTTACCCTACAGCTGACTGATTGCATATGTTTTAAACAGGCCAGATGTTGCACTGAAAGGCTACATAATATTTGTGTACCAAAGAAAGTGCCAATGTCAAGGACAAAAGAAGGGTATCAACACACCTGGTCTGGCTTTCTGGTTTTGATTTTTCCCCGATGTCCTAAAATGACTACAGAGGAGGGGTTTTGGAATAAAAGAACGCTATATTTAGAAAACATAAATTAGTTCTAAAACAGAAAAAACCCCAACCTCCTAAACATATTTTGTGTTTTAAAACCAGGACAAATAAAATAGCTCTGGTTATTTGGACCTTGTAGGTTTTTTCAGACTTCTGCCTAAGATCACAAGCAGCTGGTCACTTCCACATTTTTGCAAGAACTCTTTTACCCTTTCCCACTCTCTTGCATTATTGCAGGTCTCCAGACAAGAGAACAGCACATAGCATTGACAGCTCCCCAAAATGAGAGCTACTGCATTGCTTTAGATAGACAGAGTGGTTCCAGATTAACACAACATCATCCGTGTTATCCTTTTGAAATACAATAATCCCAGAAGTTTACAAGCACAGAATATTGAGTGAATCAAAGCCGACTACTCAAAATTCCTAAAATATTTTGTCAGGGGACAACAGAAAGCAGAGTCTTCAGCTTATTTGAGACATAATCACAGCAAAGCTTCCCTGTTTTTTCTTTTGAGATACACCTTTAAGAGTTAATGAGAACATAAATTATATACCCCTAAAAGACCAGCATTCACTTCAAGTCTGAACTACATTCTAAAGATATGAGAGATTTATCACAAGTCTCTTAAAAGCACCTTAAATAATCTCTTGTACAGTTATTCTTAGTCTACCGAGGAATTTCTGCCAAAGCAGGTAATTCTGGTGGATTTCCAGAATGAGGACGTGTAAATTGAAACCTCCTAAATATTTTCAGCTTTCCATATGCTGATGTAAGGATGCCTTATAATACTGGCAAAAGCATGTCCAAACCTGCCAGATGCAGTAGAGGACCTGCAGCTTTCTTGGGTTGCCCTGGTGTCCAAACACAGCTTTGTTAACCTGAGCAAAGCTGCACAGGAACACAGTGATTTCTGTGAACTACACCAAGTATCACACTTAATTTAAATCACTTCCTCCACAGGTAAATAAATTTAACTTGAAGGTTGCTATCGTATCTGTAATTTTGTCCTCACAATGAGAGGAGTGGGAGGGAAGACTCAGTAAGTAGAGAAACTAAGCAAGGTGAATGTATCAAAACTAATTAAACAGAAATGTTTGCTTCAAACTAGCTTGTACACATATTTAAGAGCAGCAATAGCTACTAAAAAGGAAATGCATTGTCTTCAGCAATGGACTAATACACAGCTTCAGTGAATGTTTCCAGTAGTTATCTCACATACACACACACACACTCCCCAAAATAAACCCTGTATTTAAAGATAAAAAAGACATTAAATAAAAGCTACTCTGGAATTGCCCTTCAGTATCTCTAAACTCATGTTACATTGTATTATTTACAAAGATATGCATTTGTCTTTTGAAAAAGACAGCCAGGGTGTTTGTTCCCCACAAGCTGACAGCTGGTTTCACATTTGTGCCAGGGCAAAGAGCATGGCATGACAAAATGCAGAACAGATCAACTTCAGGACAGCACTTCAACCTTGAAAATTTGCCTGAATTTTTTTCAGTCTGTCAAAGCAGACATCTGGGTCTTTTACTGAACTAAGGAAAAAATAACAGTTATAGAGTGTTTAAATCAAGAGATTCTATTAAGTTCAGATGGGTTCACAAGGTGTGTTTAATCAATAGTCAAGGATTGATTCTGATCTCAACCCATGTGTTTTGCCTCTCACTGAGCTCATTAACTCAACACATACAACTTCCATAACCTTATTTGGCTTTGTTCAACAAGCAGTGGTGGAGAAAACACCATAATTCAAAAGCAGGAGAGCTGCACATCTGGAGAGGACCTACTCTGGTCCACAAAGTACTTGTGTCTGCAACAAGATAAGCCTCCAGTCCATACACTTTCAAGCAGGAAATGTAAAGCCACTGAGCATCCTCCTGTACATGTGAATATTGGAGAATCCAAGCTCAAAACCACCTTTTTTTCCCCAACCTAAAAGGGATTCAAAACTGACAATCTTGTCAATTAAAAGCATGTTTTTATTCATAAAAACCCTCACTTGAAGCAGTTATGCACATTAGGACAGTAGAAAATAAAATTCAATAGCTGAAAGAGGGACAGAATTTTTTATAAACTAATACATATCCAGGGAAAAAAAAAAAAAAGCATTCTGAATTTGTTCTGTAGTTTAAGAACAGAGTGTTTCCAACACTGATGAAGTGGGGGCACAGATAACTTCGCTGAAATTCACCATAACTTCTTAGGATAATACCTACAGGGAACAACTCTGCTATTCATCCTTCTCAATGCCAGAAGATGCAATTAATATATCTTTTAATATTCCAGTAGACTTTTTACAAATAAAAGTGAACATTAACACTATTTCTCAAGTTTCTATTCTGACAAAAGAATGGTAGAAGAAATTTACATCCTCCCACACCTGATTTGTATTTACATAAAATTAGTTTTATATGTACAACACACAGAGCACAATTATGTATATTAAAAAAATAGATATGCATCCACATGTATTTATGCACACACACAGACTCTTGTTAAACCAGAAGAGGAGCTGACAGGAATGATATTTAATCTAAATCCAACCATCTCTCTCTTTGATTAAAACTAGGTACCTAAATGTCAGCTACAGTGTTAAAACCTTTTTGAAAGGCAGGAATTAAGTGAACTTTTGAAAATATCCTTAACATACTATTATCTTATATATAATTCGTTGAATACGTGCTTTTTTTCCCCTTCTGAAATACCATTCTTATCATTTTTCCCTTCCTCAATTTGTTTAATCCATAGTTCCTTTTGAAAGAATAATGGAGTCAAAGTATAGACAAGTGGTAAACTTAAAAATCTTCTTCCATTACCTTTGAGTGCTCTAACCTGCCACACCTGCCCAGGAGCAGAGTGTTCAGGGAACACAGCCAAGCCAAGGGAAGTAGGTAACTGGCACCAGTGGGAGCAAGGGGCTGCAGTTCAACCTGAAGGGTTGCTGCTGGGATCCTTTGGCCCCTTTGCCTGCTTGGGAGCACTCAGAACTAGATGAATCATTCTTAGTAAGTGGTGCCGAGAGATTGTATCCACTCAGGTGTGCTCATCCCCCTTGGCTGCGAGAGGAAATGAGATTATGATGGTGGGAAGCTCTGTAGCAGCGTCAGTCGCCTAAAAGAAGTTATGGCCTGCGTTCACGAAATGGACACCCAACTGATGTTCATCATGTAGGGACTTCATGGAAATCACCCATCACCATCCTTTCTCAACCACTTTCAATGGAAAATCTACTAAATCTTTTTAGAAAAAGCAACCAACACCCCCCCCAACCCCCCAAAAAAACAAATCCAAAAACAAACAACCAAAAGCCACACTGTATAAACTAGTGCCCTAATGGTTTCATTAACAACTACACTATGTTTAGGATAAGCCATTTGAATTCCTTTATTATTTTTATCCTCCCACTCCTGTTCCACTTCCCTTTGGATGTAGATACATTCTTTGAAGGAAGTGCATAAGTAGCCTTGTAGATTATCGTTACCTTCTGGTGTCCTTCAGAATACAAGTTGGGGCAAGGGTGGTGGTGGTGGGGAGAGTAGTGGGGGGCAGGATCCAGCAGATATTCCTGAAGCACTGTTTTAATACAGACCACCTCCAAAACAGCTCTCCCCAAACACCTCCACTCCCAGGAAAGAGGATGCAAAAACAAGGTTTGTGAAATAAGGCTCAAATTTAGATTTGAGGGATGTTTGGGGTCTTTTTGATGAAAAGGAAAAAATCCCAGCATGTTGGGAAGCTTTATACACTCTCTCCTTCAAGTAAACAGAGAAATTAGATCCTCTGAACACAGGCAGAAGCTACCACTGCACAACAGAAAGCAGCCTCTATCAGCAAAGGCAAATAAAACCAATGTACCAAACCTAACTGCTTCCTAGGAAAAAAGAAAGAAAGATATCAGAAAAAAAGTCTTCAGTGCAAATGCTTTTGCCACATTTTCTACTCACCAGTGCCAGGTCCTTTATCAAATATATCTAAGAAGCCGTTTTGAACCAAACTATCAAGAAATCAGAATGACTAAGTCAGTGATAGATGAGATCCTACTGATTTAGGGTCAAAACATGAAGACCTGTGATTAAAAAGCAAGTATGCCTGTTATGTTTTCATAAGCAAGCAAAAGTAATTCAAGGAACTTACAAACTAATGAATAGAAACTGAATCTTCATCCAGTTGTGGATGTATTTCTCCCAATATAATAATTTTTCCTCTCTTCCTGATGCCATTCCTTCATTTTTGCGCTATTCTCATTTAGATGCTTTCTTTTTCAAACTGTGCAAGCTATACTTGATCTTGTTTATTTCTTCTTTTATTTATAGCTGATCCTGTCTTTTTAAAATATCCCAACCAAAAATAAGCCAGAAACAGAGATGAAAAGCAAACAGGTTCAAAACCCAGAACATGTGGGGGTCAGTCAAGAACAGACCTCCTACAGACCCTCGTCATCCTCCAACAGCCTCCCAAGTGCTCATCAAGGAAAGATTTTTTTCTCCATCGCTTCAAAGAGATAGGATCAGCATTAACCAAGAGAAGAGAATGTCTGTTTTTGATTCCTTCACTCTTCCAGATGAGCTTGGTAAAAGTGTTGAAAAATAATTCAACAAAATATTTTTTCCCCTTATAAGCCACTCAACAAATAAAAATATAAAGAAAAAATAACTGCAATTGGAAAGGACATGTAAGACCCATACACTTTATACATTTGTATAAAAACATTATAAGCCCTGCCAATTTAAGAGACTCTTCTTCTACCACCTACAACTACTTCCTTTTATCTTATCAGAAAAATAGCTCTTCACCGCTGTAGGCTAATTACACCATCTGTTTAGCCCCAGTACAGTAACACTGAGACATGGCACATTAATTCCTTAACTTTCCCACATGGAACTGCCTTGTGTTACCCTCATACTCAAAAAGACATGGGCTGGGCAGAAGAAAGAGGGGGAGGGGGTGGAAATCAGCCTCACAGTTATTTGTATTCTCTCTTCCTCCACCACAGCTCTGCTGTCAGCCTTCACAGGGATTTAAGCAATCTGACAATTTCTCTCTACCTCACCTCAGTACAATAGTGCCACTTGTCAGGATCAGCAATGAAAAACATCAATCACAGCGCACACACAAAGGAAGAGGCAGAATCTATGCATCTACTCCTCGTGGTATCAAGCAAGCTGCCTCTCTTCACAGTGGTCAGAGATCACCAAATCTCAAGTTAGAGCCTTCCTTGGGAAACCAGGAAATACACAGCCTTGAACTAAAAAGAAGGATTTCTCCAGTATTTGAAAAATAGAACAATACCCTCTCCACCTCTCCAAAGCAATCATATCCTATCCCATCCAACAGGGCTAGAGACAGCACATTACCTGGCAGCTGTACCCCCCACTACCCCGTATGGACCATACACGCTGTCATGCTGGGAGACATCATCACAAGATCCCTAAATCCTTCACTTTTTCTTCCTTCCCCCAACCATTTAAATAAGGCAGACTATTTATGAAAAATATGCCATTTGGAATTCCTTACGTAAGTTAGTTACCAACTGAAAATAGAGCAGTGACTTTGGGGGCAAATCCCGTTTACACAACTGATTTGGACAAGCGGGCAAGAGCGGATGTGTAGCGAGGGGCGGCAGAAATCACGAGGGCATCACCTCTGCATGGCAGCAGTTATAAGCAGCTACAAGCATCAGCCTCTTCAGCCAGCAAAGCTAAAGCAGGAACATTTGTCTGCATCCTTGCAACTTGTAAGAATTCTCTTCTATATCTCTTAAAAGTTAGAAAACTTGTTCCTAGCTTTGATTGCATCTGGGATTCTTCATATTTCCTTTCCCACTCAGAAGCATTCCTGGTTTTCTAATGAGGTGATACAAAGCCCCTATAAACTGCCATGTTTCAGTTTAGAAACCGTTTTCAATTGGAAAAAAATACTTGCTACTGATAACCACTAAGATTACACCAAAGGTGAAAGGAAAAATCCTTTGACATTTAACAGAATTTTGCATTGCTCAGAGACATTTATTAACAGTTATTTATAGATTCGGGTTTCTGCTCTGTGTCACAGGTTTGGGGTTTATCTCTTTTCTTTTTTTTCTTTTCTTTTTTTTTTTTTTAACAAGGCATGGTGGAAGCTGTAAAGGAAAGAGCCAGAAATAAGGGAATACTTCATCTTACAGAGATTGCTCAGTAAGATATTTACATTCATCTATGGAACAGCAAGGGCACAGGTCACAGGGAAATAACTATGACACAGAGGAGAAGAAATAAGTGGAGGTGAATTGATTACAGTCAATATCTCTGCCCTCAGCTCACAACAAAAATGAACATCAGGAGATGTGGATGGGATAGGGAGCAAAATAAAACTACCATATCCTTTCTCTCCTGAAATACTAGCTTATATCTTTGCTTATAATTTCAAACTTAGAAACAAAATACACAGCTATTCTTCACATTGCATACAGAAATTAGAAAATTTTTATCACTGTATTTTTCCTGACCTTTTTAGTGACAAAGCTAGTCAGAAGAGGAGCCAGAAAACATAAAATTTAAAAGAAGAAAAAAACTTTAAAAAAAGAAGTTACTTAAATTAGGTAACTCTGATTAGAGGAGTGGTAAGCACTTGGTCAAAGCCATCCAGATTTCATCCCACTACTCAGTAGTACCATACGCAAATCCCGCCTTATAAAGAGCAAACTTTAGTAGAGCCACAGCTCAGGGAAACCATCCGAGGAGTGGGCTGGCTCAGATCCAGGGACTCCTACACAATAAGGTCAGGGATACACTGTGCAAGACACACGTCACGAAGCACTGTACTTGTTTCTATTCTCTGAGGCACTTTACTATCATGGAGATAAAAATGTAGAGTCAAGCATTCAGTGCTATGACAGCCGTATCTACGCTTCCAGCTAATGGAAAAGTACCAAACATCAACACTAGCCCATAGAGCAGAGGATCTTGCAGGACGGATGTCACTTAACCTGTTCCCTTCCCACTCACAGTCAACAGCAAGGCCAGGGTAAGTCACTAGGTAACTTTATTAACCAGGTAATCCATTAACTTAAGTCATAGGACAGAAAGTACAATCTGCAAAAAAGCAATTTATCGATTCCTTTTCCTTTCCAAAGTCACTTTGATACCCAAAACCTGAAAATTTTGCCAGACAAACCCCAACTGAAAGACAATAAATTTTGCAAAAACAAGTGCATTCCATAAGAGAAATTCTACTAACCAACCTATCACCTTCCCTTAGCTTTATTTATAATACATATGTTTGTGCTTAAAATGTGAAATGTAAACAAAATATATGTATTTTACTAGTAAAGTAGGAGCTGTTGTGTTTGCTTAAGGGGCAGGTCCCTGCAACAATGCACCCTTCCGGTATGTGCCACTTATCTGCTTACACAATCAGTCCACACACAACTCCTGTACCTCAATATACACCTGGTATAAATCAGGTATAGCAATACGGGTAACCCAGGATGGACGGGAAAAATTCTATATTGTCATTCAGATATAAGTGACCAAGACGGGTTTGCTGCTGCATAAACTGTAGCTCATTAAACCACAAACAAAAATAGCTTTAGTTTTATATGAAGAAAGGGATTTATGACTTAATGAGAAACAAATTGCCAAAAAACCCCACTGCAAACTTGCAACCTAATTAAACACCTTCTGTTACACATAGCATGAAAATTACCACCACTGCTTTTTATGACTATAAAACCACTCTTCCTTCTAACTGTTATTTACCTCCTGTTGGCCAAGTGCAGAATAATGCCAGCATGCACCCTCCAGGATTTCCCTAAGTTCCTACAGATAGAGTAGATAAGCGTACTCCCAGTCTTGAACTAGTTTGCAAAGAAACATGTCTATATCCCCAAACAAAGGGGGTTTGCTTCTGAGTGGCATACAGCTTTGACATTAAAAAAGCATTGTCAATAACTGAATTGCCTTGTTATGTCAAATGCAATACATACAATCAAAGGTTAATGACATAGATCATATCCCTCACCCCAGAAGCTCACTGGAAGAGTCAGACTTCAGAACAACGACTCCCTTGAAACATCTGGCAGTCATACAGTCGGGTTAAGTATATATACATGGAATGCTGAGCACCTCTTTAGTATTTCATTACCTCCCTGGCACATAGTACCATTGCATCAGATACAACACTCAATCTTCCTCTTCCTAAGTGTGAAAGCGTCCACTAACATTTGAAATTATTTAAAACAGAAATGTAAATTCTTAAAGCTCACAAAATATTTCAACAGTAAAGAACCAGAAAACAGAAAATTAGAGAAGTATACCAGCAGTCAAAGCATTAAAAGTCTTGATGCTTTTCAGAATCCTGCACATAAACTAAACTTCTGACCATTTCAATGGCAAATTTTCACTCACTATTTGCCTGCTAGCACATTCCCAAATCATTCAGAAATATTCCTCTCACAACAGATACCATAATTAACCATAGGGTTCAAGGCAAAACAGGGGCACACTCTCCAAATTTCACAAGTCCTCAGCAGAATTCAAACATCTGTTATACAAATGCATATGCCATTACATTTTCATGTCTGGAAAACAACAGTCAGCTACTAGTCAGAAGTTTTGTTAAAGTCTCAACTAAGGCAAAGCAGAAGGCACTGATGCCACGTGGGCAACATAAAATTGACTGGCGATCAGTAAAGAAGGGGAGGATGACATTGTTAACAAATGGCAATGAAAAATCATCCAATTTGCTATTGTTCTCTGAGGTTAGGTTAAGTTTCTACGTAGAAAAACAGTTTTCTAAACTTTTCGTGCTGGCACCAGTACCATAACTCCTAAGTATTAAAAGACTTTCTGAAGAAAATAAACCTGACTTTTCTTACAACATTCAAATGTACACACCCTGGTGAAACAGATTTGGCACCTGATAGCAGTCAAACTAATCTAGCAACACATCCTGGCTCAGAAAGGTCTCCTGAAAAGTTTGTCTTTAACTGTTCTGAAAGTTTAAACTGTCAATCGGGGGAATAACAAAAGAAAACAAGAAAAAAATATCTTGACAGCTAAGCACAGTGTAGACTCTTCCAAGAAACAGTCAAAATCATCTTTCAATAACCTGGTAGAAAAATAGCATGAGAAGAATGACAAAAATATTTGAATTTACACTCTGAAAGCAGATCCCCAAATGAAATACTGTTCAGATACGAGGCCATTTTCAGTTACCTTCTGAGAGGTTTGAATTTACATCACAAATATAACTACACCAAGACACCCTAACACCAAACTTTTCGTACATGTTACAGGTTGCTCATGAGTCTGATTTTTATTTTTTAAGTCACACATTTCTGCTACCACCACCACTCTTATTTCTCCACATCTTGCATTTTCTTACATATGGGGGAGCAGAGCTCCTAGACTTAGCTTATTCAAAGACACAGTTACAGGGCAGATTACAGGCATCTAGGAACATGTGTGATCTCTTGATACTTTTCTCAGCGTCCTACAAGCTAATCTTCTAATCTAAAAAACACCTCATGTCTGCATATTTTCTGTACAAGAACACAGTCAAGTCTTTCTATAGACACCTATAGCTATCACAAACTCAAACTATTTTTCTCCCCCTACATTCAACGCATCTCAGAGAACTTTAAAGATATTTTATCCAGATTATTCCGCCTTACAGACCTCCAAACCATTTCCTTAGTAGACTGCAAAGGCAATATCATTTTGTATTTGATTATGGAAGGGTCCAAAGTGTCCTGGTTTTAAAACAAATTTCAAATAACCTCCAGTTCAGTTCACAGCAAAAGTAATTGGGGGTACAGATACTACCCACTACTCAGAATCAGGAACAACAAGGACAGGCTCTCGTCCCTTGCTGCTGTTCCTCAGTAGCTCTCCTTCAACCTTTTGCTACATTACAAAGAAAGAAACACTTGCCAGTCCTTCTCTTCCTGCTTCCTTGACTATCCCTTAAATCTTGTTTCAATGTAACCTAGGCACTAGGTTCTTTCCACACGCACCACAGGATACACAAGGGTATACAATTGCTACACTCATTGGCACGCTTGAAGTTCATGCCCGACCTCAGCCTGTGACAACTTGCTCAAATACCTATACCTTTAGCTACACAGGGAAGTTGGACACAAACCATTGCTAAGAAGGAAGAAGATAAAACCCCATATTTTAATACTCATTTGATCTGAGGAAAGCATAGGAGAGGGCAGGGGCATGGCAGATGCTGTCCTCTACCACTGCACCACCTGCTAGCCTTTCATACCACAAAAAAAATGGGTAGAAAACCTTACACGTTTTTCATCCAAGCCTACTTAGAAAGAAAAACTCTACTGACCTGCACATCCCTGCCTGGGTACTGAAAGCAAACTCAGTCAGGACAACACGAACCCTTCAAAATAGAAATCGCCAGGTACCTTTAAAGAGATGGCACACAGCCCAACCTGCTCATATTCTGTCATTTCTGGAGGAACATTGCACATCAAATATATCCCACAGTAACCTTTTCTTAAGATGTAAATATTCAGAATTTCTTTTCATCTTCCAAAATGACATCGACAATGAAGAACACTGTATCTAGTACTGCCACCATAGTTTATTCGGCCTAACCACCTGTAATAACTGAAGTATTAGTTCAACTGTGACAGCCAGAATACTTTAGAATTTAAAAAAACCTGTGATTTTAACAGCCTAAATTCATCCAGAAAGTTAAAACTGATATTTTGTCACAATAAGATCTTCTGCATATTAAATCATCTCAAATTTAAAAAAAAAAAAAAATGCTCTTAGAAGTTGTTTTTAAATATTTAGAACTGTACTATGATCTCAGTGATTTTGGTTCATTGGTGGTATCCCATGATAGCAGTGCAGCTCCTAAACATAAGACATTACTTCTTAATAGCTGCATTAAACATGTTTCAAGATACAAAACAATTTTGCAAGGCCTGAGGGAATAAAAAAAGGAAGGGAAATTATGCTATGTGTGAGGCAATTATGCTGTCTGTGAGTCAACACTAGCTTCTCTTCACTCTCTGAATATGTGCACAGATAACTGTTCTGCAACTGCCTTGGACTTTTTGACACCACATGATCATTAATTGTTTCCTCCTTCTAGGCTTAAAAAGGAGAAACCTACAGGAGAACCATCAGGTTTTAATAGTTCATGGCAGGTGGCATATGAAAAATCTAATATGTATACGAATACTGATTTAATCTATGATAAAAGTTTATGATAAAGTTGGACATCTCATTATTCACTAGCATGCAAATGGTTTTGTCTATGCAAGCAGCATTTTTATTTATAATTTAGTACTCCCAGTCATGAAGGTGACAGCAAGATTCATTCATTTATCCCTTAAAATCTAAAACAGTATGGGAACTCCAACACAAAAGCCCCGTGTGTGACCATGTTAATACAGCTTCTGGGAAAGGGTTATTTACAAAACCAAGATAATGATTCAGCCTCTCTGTGTATTTGTTCTTTCATTCTTCTGCAATTGAACATAAACTTGGATTAGCCATTCCAGGATGTTACATTATCTCATTCTCCCCATCATGTGTCACCATTTTGACTACTGAACCAGGACCACATAAGCAGTTGTGATCTCAAAGTAAAAAGCCCAATATCCCATTACCTGAATCACAGAAATAAAGTGTTCATAATAATTTACTGCAAGTATATTTCACAGAAATTCACCATAATTTTGTCTAGTTGTTTTTGTTTATTAAAAATAAGTCTCAGACTTCTACAAAGTAGCTTTCTACACCCTGTTCCTATATTCATGATTGCTGAAAAATTACTTCCTGAAGCCAAAGCAAGATTGGAAGTACCTTTTCATTTATCTACATTCATTGAGATTATGATATGTCCTAAACCTCTTGCAACAGTTATTACAAAGAAACTGTAAAGTACAAGCAAGAATAAGTAGACTCGTTATCAATTAGCCAATTTCACTTAGCAATCCCACAAGAGCACATAATTGGTTGTCAAGCTGAGCATCACACACCAATTCTCCTTTGAGACTATATAGTGAAAGTGAAATACCTTTGGTCTGCACAAACAACAGGTTTGCTTTACAAAGGTGCCTTCCCAGAGTACTTGTCTTATTCCTCAATCAACTCCCCGACTTCCTTGAAGCCACAAAACTGAGAAGCAATCAGATAAATTCAGACAATATTTTGTGTGCCAGCATGTTGCGGCGTGCACTGATGGGAGTGCCGCAACCTTCCCGAGAACATCTCCGAACAGTGAGCCGCTCCGGTCGGGCCGCTGCGCCCCAGCTGTCGAGGGCAGAAGCGCCAAGACTTCCTGGCCAATCCTCTTCGGGGAAAGCCTCCTGGCCGATCCCCTTCAGGAACCATCTGTCCCACGAAGGGCCAGGCTCTCAGAGGAGGCAGCCCGTGAAGGGTCGGGCTCTCAAAGGAAGGGAGAGAGGCGCATCCCCCTCCAGCCACTGAAGCAGCCGGCGCTAGCACACATGGGTAGACGACAAAAGAGCTGGGAAGCGTCCTTGCATGGTGTTCCATGAGACGGTTTATTGCGACCTCATCACAGATGGTTCCAGGGGTGAAGGACAGGGAACAATGGAAGACACAGAGGTTTATATGGGGGCAGAGACAGGGTTAGGACCAATGGTTTGAGGGTATGGGGTGGTACATAGGTGGGACTAGGGTGAGGGAACCAATAGGGATATCGTGAGGGAGGGACTAAGGAACAAGGGCCAACAGGGAAGTGGGGAAGGAAGAACATTCTAGTGCATAGACACGTGAGGGATAAAGGGGCAGGGAGGACAACAAATCAATCAGGGGAGCAGAACCAGGGTATATTAACATAGGTATATTAACATAACATGCCTTTCCCTGTCACTCAAAACCCAGGGAGAATGTCCACCTTTAGGGACGGTCCTTTTGTCCCTTGCCTTATGGGCTCGGCGGCCTCCACCAGGCCGACTGGCCCCCTACACCAGCAGACCATGAATAAAGTCATTAAAATCCTTACATCTCTAACTTCTGATTCCCAGTTCACAATACTTACCCAGAGCACAAAATGCTCTAATGGAAATAACACAGGTTAAACTTAACAATGACTACAGGCCTAAATAATTGCATTGGCACTTTTCTGATAAAATGGCTGTATCTTATTTTCTAGTTTCTGACTAAGATCACATCTTAAATCGTTTTTAATCTGAGATGTGATTAAAATATATCCATATTTACAACTATGCTATACACTCCTACAACTTGGCATTTAAACTACTGATAATGGCATCTCTCCCCCTAGGAGGTCTGCAACCAATCTGTCAAGCATATCCTATTTCAGCAAATCTTTCTAACCAAGCAAATACAAAACTCTCAATTAGGTGATCTGCCAGCATGTCTTTGAATGCATTAGGTGCCAAATTTGAATAAAAGGAAAACAACACTGACAAGCATTCAAGCCTGTCAAGATCTATGCTAAAGCTGCATTAGTTCTGGTGAAGCCAGCGAGCATAAGCAGGCGCTGTCCCTGAAAAAGTGTCTGAGAACAGGGCTACTCATCCTTCCACTGGCATCAGAGAAATGACGCAAATGAATAGAACAGAAGTCTAAAAACCCTCCGCTTCGGGCAGCAATACACAAAACATACAAAAAACAAGATTTTATTACACAATAAGAACTGAAAACATCCTTCAGGATCCTCTTCCACCAGTACCACCGTGTCCCCAGTAAATTTCCTACTCCCATAAAACTCCCTATGTTGGGTTGGTTAGCATTATAACGAGGAAAGATCTACTTACAAACAATATAAATCTTTCCGTTTGTTGCCCTACAAGTTCTTTCATGCTCTTCATTAAGGAAAAAACACAAGTCCTGTACAGGCAAGTACAGAACAGTAAAATCATACAAAATATAGTCACTGGGAGTAGATGTCTCCAGGAAGAGAGTGAGGAAGGTGGCCTGACTTCAGCATACCTGTCTCCCCATACCCTACACCTGCATTGCAGACAGCCCATCCTGCCTTCATCACTGGCCCTTGCCTGACTGCAGGTAAATCACTTAAAACCCATTTCCTAATCTATGCAACAAGAACAAAAGTGTGAATGTTCCCTATGCCAGATTTTCTTTTCAAAGAGTAAAGCAGGCTAACTATGTTTTTTAATCTCTATTGTATAGGCTTAATGAAAGAGCAGACAGGTAAAACTACAGGATTTGAGAGTTGGAAGGTAAAACTAATAGCTGGAGATTGTATTCACCCAACTGTGATAAGTAGCAGCCAGACTAGTCTCCCCAACTCTTTTTTAATCCATCATGAGAACAGGTAAACTTCAACCTAGTTGAGGATTCCACCAGAAGCACATAATAACTCCTTTCAGCAAATATTACATCTGTGTGGAATGATGCCACACTTCCTAATGCAAGGAACTTTTAACCTTTCCCCAGAAGACCACCTTTAGTCACAGCTATTTTACAAATGGAAACAGACAACTTCCCAGCTCAGATAAGCCAAGTATCAAAAGGCTTAACTGCACGGGTGACAGAATGTGTGAAGTTCCCTAACTCCTGCTAAAAGATGGGTTCAACAGCAGCAATGGTGTATTAAAGATTCCATACATTTTTAAAATGCATTTTTAAAGCATCCATACCAAGGACGAGCCCATTAATGGCATACTGAGACATTATTCTTCAACCTCCTAAGCTTTTAGCTTGAGCAGAACAAAGGAATCTGACTCACTAAACAACAAGGTAACAAAAGACTGAAAAATATGAGAAAATTCATTATTTGAGAAGACAAACAACAATATTTGTCCATTTATGTTTTCTCAATTTTATAACAGGCACATGAAACATGGACATGGTGTATTTAAGTACATTTCTGACCCATATATTTTGTAGTTAGAGGGAGATAAATATATCTATACAGGCAATTGCCACAGGTGTTTCAATTCTATTGGAACATATTCTGCTAATTTTAAAGGCTTCAGTTATACCATTTTGGAGGAAGAAATCTGATTCTAAGCTCATTTTAAATGTTCTAAGCACTATCTCTAAAAATAGGGGAAAGTTAAACATAGCTAGAAGCATATTGCATAAAACAAATATATCATTATACCAGTGTTATGAATAAGTTGTGGGAAATGCTTTACTCTCTTGTTAGCATCTTCAGTCAGTGGGATCAGCTGTATACAGTGCAAGAGAAGCAAAGGGAAAAGAGACATAGTTTGGCAAGGAAAAAAGAAATCAGTGAGCTATCTGTTAAGTTAGCCATTAGCTATTAATAGAATAGCCATTAGGAATAGCTTGTTAGCTACTCTTCAGCTATTCCTTGATTAACATAATTAAATAAAATTCAGATAGAACAATTAAGAACCTCAACCCAGTTTGTAGATGACTTGAATATAAAATTAGATTTTAAAACTGAAAGTGAAATTCTTTCCAGGTGTCCTCCTCCTTCACTTTTTTCTACATGAAGAATGTCCACTACTTCATCACAAGCAGAATGCTCTCTGCAAATCTGCATACAATGATTAATTCTATATATTATCTTAATGAATAGATACCAATTTGGGGGAGGGGCTGAGCGAGGGGCAAAGGTAAACATGAGGGAAAAGGGGGGATTTTACTAAATGAAGGTATCAAGGGAATGTCATTTTCCTAGCTTAGCATCTACATATCTGAAGATGCTAAAGATGTGCAGTCTACAGTGATAAACATAACTGTTGATGTGTTTGAATTCATAGAGGGTTTGGGGTTTTTTGTCCTGTTCTAAAGATGAAGAAAAAAAAAAGTGTTCAGAGACAAAACTTAAATCAACAATTTAAAGCTCAGCCTTAACCTACAGATAAAAAATGCTGCAGTCTGTTCCAATGTACTTAGAAAAATATTTGACTGATGCATTCAGGGTAGAAAAGTACATGACAAGTTATAATAACTAGTATCAAATACATAACAAAAAGTTATTTCCCAAGACAAAAATTTTCCCAGGTTGGATGAACTTTTTAGTGAGTCTTCCAATACCACTCCAAATCTCCCTGTCTAGAGGTATATCAGATTTCAGCTCTTCAATAATGAATCTAAAATAAATTGTTCAGAGGAAGTGACTGAATAAGGCCACAGTAGGTTTGTGAGGCTTTGTTTGCTTGCTTGCTGTGGAACCAAGCTATGACATCAGTTGTATAATTTTTTTTTTTATTTTGCTAATTAGCTTTCTTCCCTCCTTTTGTCTTACTTTGAAAATTGTCATGGGTTAACCCCAGCCTGAAGTTTTAGTTAAAAAAATGCCAGCAGTCCATCCCAAGGTTACTGCTGCTTTGTGTTTTGCTGCTGCTGATAAGCGCGGGG
>VYXC01005166.1:423545-457534 GCA_013397175.1 Platysteira castanea | reverse complement strand
TCCTTAAACTTGTACCCCAGTGGCTGAACGTGAACCCTCGAGACCAGTCGTGGGAAAGCTGTCATCGAGGGAAAGGGACTCGCACCTGCCAACAGATACCCGGGAGGCTGTTGGTGCCATAAGAAACTGGTCTCATAGTAAAGTACCAAAGCAACAAGAGAAACTTCTCTCTTTACATGGACTAATGAAAAGTTGTTTTAAAGTGGTCAGCTAACTGAAATGAGTCTCAGTTTGTGTCTTTACGTTGGATAAGTAGGGGGAGGTGCTGAAAAGAGAAAGGGAGTGTTTTTGGTTGTTTTTCTCTTAATTTTTTTTTTTCTTTTCTTTTAGTTTTAGTAATAAACTTCATTGCATTCATTAAAGTGTAGTGCCTGCTTTGTATTCCTCCCTAATTCTTATCTCACAGAAGGGACAAATGTGAACCAAACCACTACATTAAAATAGCATGACAGGACACCTACATTTGTGATTCAATCACCTGTTTCACCTCTCAGATAATACAACAAGCAATCTCTGCAGTATTTAAAAACTGAGCACCTAAGATCCTAACACCAGCACACAACAATATTATAAAGTAGTATTTGGTCAATCATCAAATTTTCTATTCATTCCCATTTCATTTGCATTTTAAAAGACAGTTAAAAGCTGCAACTGGAAGGTCATCCATCAAATACAAAAGTAACTGGTGTCTGAACTGTCTGATGAAAGCCTTTCTGTTCCAGGGTCCATATAGCTTTTTGCGCACCTCTACATTTCCATATACTTAAAACTGACCAAAAAAAATCATCTCCTGTGAATCACAATGAAATGTTTCCTACTCTATCACGTTTTGTTGCACTGTGCCGTATATGACATTTTTAATTACTGAAAAAACCCCAGTTATTCCTGTTTTCTATTAGTTTGTATACAGGAAAGTGTCTCCTATGCATTAGAGTGTCAACTGCACATGATTCTTGGTCCAAGTTCAAAAATATTGTAGGCTCACTAAGTTTTAAAATTTAAGTAGACCACTTGTCCTTTTCAAAGGGTAGTAACATTAACACAAATCTCTTGATATTTCCATGATCTGAGACATAACAGATCACAGAAAAGATACGGGGTTTTCAGTGATTTCATTATATTGCTTCCTACATCAGGTGACAAAAACAAATATTGCTGACAATCCTTAAAGATTGTCTTCGGATCACGTCTAGTCTCTCTGGGATTAAGTTTTAAAAAACTTTACTTCATTTCCTAGTACAATCAAATGGTTTATATAACAGGTCAAAGTACAAATAACAGCAGGTCAACTTTATGTTTCTTGGCTACTAAGCACCAATTTTTTTATCTATTCACAGCGACTAGCAGAAGAATTTCAAGAATTCCTTCTTATGCTGAGGCATGCTATCAGCCACCATTGAAATGGGCCTGGTATTTCCATCTGTTAATATGTTCTCCTACATTCAACAAGCATCTGAAAGAAATGCTTGTGAGAAATTCTTATCTGAAGGTGGCTACCATTTCCCTCCTAATTCCTAATTTCCTCTCCTTTGAAGAAAACCAACTAGACAGCACACTCCACCAAGGCAGACACTGTCCTAACCACAGAAGAACACAACATGACCAGCCACAGAATAGAGTAATTCTGCATTATAGAGACTGCATTATAAACTTCAATGTACGCTCTTTTTGATGTATTTGGTAAGTAAAACAGTAGATAACCCAGAAATGAAAGCTAGCTTTAGGCAGTCAAGGCTTTCACCCACAGAGTCACCCTAGTGGCAATAATTTTGTAGCTAGGTTGAAAATATTTTCTCAAGAACAGCAAACTATGTTTTTTGCACTGAAAGAGTAGTTGAAGTGACAGATACACGGACACCCTGCCACCAAATATAAAGGGTAACTCTTCTAGGACTGCACTGCACCACCCTGGTCTGAGCCTTTCTCCTCAGAGGTGTCAAGTTACCACTACTCTGAACAGACACCATCACCAATTGCTGCTTCTCACTGTTGCTGCACAGCTGAACTCCAGTGGTTAACAAGATCTGCAACCGTATTTCACTTAAAAATGTAACTCTGAACTATGACTCCTTTGGGACTGCAGGTACCACAGGAAAAGAGTGGTCTACAAGTACTGTAAACCTAATTTTCTAGGAGATTGGTGACAAGTCTACAAGTGTTCCACAACTGGTTTCAGGTATAACTTTGGCCCATTTAACTTCTCTGTCATTAAAATTAGTGCAACCTGTTTTCAGCAGACTTGAAGATAGCACTGGTGACTACAAGTGGACTGGCAGCACAGCAAATGCTGCTNAACCTGTTTTCAGCAGACTTGAAGATAGCACTGGTGACTGACTACAAGTGGACTAGCAGCACAGCAAATGCTGCCACAAAATGTCCCTGCAGGGGTTAGAAGTCTTTCAGTATTCCTGTCCTCAAAGTCAGTCACTTT
Source organism: Platysteira castanea (assembly GCA_013397175.1). Taxonomy (NCBI): domain Eukaryota; kingdom Metazoa; phylum Chordata; class Aves; order Passeriformes; genus Platysteira; species Platysteira castanea. The sequence continues at coordinate 455,103 of VYXC01005166.1, read as the reverse complement.
GCTGCTAAGGCTTTGAAACACACAAATGTGTGAGTCTAATAACTATACTGTCCCCAGGTTTATGGGAAATAAAACTTTCTCACATTCAGTTATCTGACTGAGACTCATCTCACTAATAATGAGAAGAGACTCCAGCAAGTCAGTTTACAGGAATCAAAAAGGTGGGACCTATCATAAAACCTTTTAAAAACAAAACAAAACGTTAGTCATGTCACATCAAAAAAATAAAACCATTGAATTCAAAAAAATAACCTGAGTTGTTGCTTCATGCCTCTCCCCATATTATCAAAGTACTTCTAATGGTATTCCAAATCTGAATAAATGAAAGCATGGTAAGTATTTTGCTTCTTGCACTTTGTGGAGTGTATCTCCAGTACAATGATACCGAGCTATCTATCAGTCCACAGCCAATAGACATCAAAGTCTCAGAACTGCATGACATGTGAATATAGTGAAAATTACTAAAGTAGGCCATCCTTGGTTTAATACCTTTTCTTCACTCCCTGACCCCAGAAGGACTGTTAATGTGTTAAAGAGTCACCTCCCCCTCTTAAAGGGCTGTGCAGCACTGCCCTTCACTGCACAGTTCGACCTCTTCATTTGTCTTTGAAAGCACTCTATAAGCAGCTGCTCTTCATGGTAACTACCTCCTTTGATTAGCTGCTATGAAAGCCTCTATCAATAGCATATCTTTTTATCTCACATCTTCTGACATACTTTGAAAATCCTATTACAGTGGACTCTACCCTCAAGGTCTGAGTTTAAGCTGCACCCTCCTCGTTAACTATATTATAATTGCTATCAGCCAGAACCTGTTTTTCTCCAGAGCACCACTAGACAATGCTGATGAGGTATTTGTGGACTGAAACATCCTGGCAGGCTCACTCCAACACTGTAATTCTTTAGAGGTATTATTGCACAGACCTGATTAGTTTGAAACACTGCACAAGTCTGTGTAGTGTCTCCCTGCAGGCACATCAGAGGTCACAAACATGGTCCTTCAAAGTCCAGGCTTGCCCTGATTAGCATGCAGCTCTGTGTCTCAGTACCACACATTTGTTCTGTTTATACCCTACGACCTCCTGCATGTACTGGGTGAAATCCTCTCCTGATATAGCCCTTGAAAAAGACAGTAAGTATCGGCATCAAGAGAAAGAAAAACATTTCAGAAATAGCTCATTTCAGTGACAACAGCCGGTACTGAAACCAACTAATGTCTACGGTACATTTATACACACGCACACTTCCACACCTTGAGTTTTTTGAAATTTTCCAGTCTTATCTCTAAAGAAAACTCTTCCTTTTTTTTTAAGCAGCCACTGATAATAGCCGTCAGTTCAAAATATGTTACTGGTAAAACTTCTCTATGGGGCAGTGTTGCCATCATGGACTTTGCTTCTACCCTGTAAGTGTCATAGTGCCTAGGAGCACTCAGGAGACTTTCTCTGACCCACAGAATTCTTTCCAGTAGCTTAAATGCATGACTCCCATTTTTAGCAACTTCACTAAATCCATTAAAGGATTTACAACTAGAGCCACAGTTAGTATTCATCTTTTTTCACTCTTTTTAAAACTAATTTTAATTTCCCCACTTGCAATTTGGCACTCTTGTAAAGAAAGCTTGTTTTCTTCACTATAAACATGTTGCAAATGTCCCTTATCAATTGCCAAATTAAATTTCAATTTAAATTAACTAACGTCTCTTACAATACTCTTCAAAGCCTTGCCACTAGGCATTTGTTCCTCACAGTTACATACTCAGCTAGTCCCAAGATACATGCGAACAACTACAAGGTTTCCTTCTCCTGTTGTCTCGTAGCTTATTGCTATTTCTGGTATGGATTTCGAAAGGATGGTATCTACTTCAAAGTAGTTGATGGTCCTTGTGAAATCATCAGCAAGGTTCATATATAAAAACTGCTAGAAACGTGGAAGTTTGGAAACTACAGTTAAAAAAAAAAAAAGTTAGCTGTTAGATCATTTCCCTGCTTTCTGAAACAAGTTTAGGGGGGGGGGGAGGCCCCAGAATATCTTAGGAGATTTTTTTATCCTAAATAGTAACTGCAGGTCAAAATATCTATGTAATATTCCCACTGCTTCCCTGAGCTTCCTTTTCTCCTTCTGACAAAGCGAATTCTACACAAGCAAGTCACCTAAAAAGACATATTAGAGATAGACAGCAAATTCACAAAGAGGCTTTTCAGTCTTGCTGTACCACACAAAGTACAACAAGTATTAGTTAATATGATTTTGTGATGATAAATCACTCTTCCCTACAGTGTGGAAAACAAACAACAGAAATAACAGTCAAGAAAATAAACTATATCACTTAACTTTTACAATACTTAGCACCCTCTAGCTTCTATTCCTTCCTACCTCAGGTTTCCCCTTAACACAGGGAGCAGGTAGAACTTAAATGCAGTAGCAATTCTGTTCTAAAATCCAAAGTGGTTGCAAGTTTACTAAGTGGAATATAAAATTAATTATCAATCTGCAACATCAGAACACTTGTACAAGATTGGATATAAGTCTTTGTGCACTGAATTGTTACTCCTGAAATGTTCTTTCAAAAAAATTAAACACTGAAAATGAACCTAAATCTTCCTCTCATAAGGAAGTTTCTCACTGTATTTTGCATGTCGGAAAATGCACAAATTCAACTGCAGCAGAACATTCCACAGCTGTGGGTACAAAGGACACGCAGGGAGTGTTAAGCATTAAACCAACACAAACAGCAAATTGATTTTCCAGGAGAGCCTTTTAGAGCATTTCAGAACTTCAAAATGGAGGGAAGAGAGCAGAAGAGGGAAACTACAAAAACCGAACTGCTTTGTTCTTCTGTGGAAGCAATTCAACACTAGATATGGGTGACAGAAAACATAAGACATCACAATTATTAAATAGTAACAAGTTATGCTAATTATAATTTCGAATAGGAAACTATTTCCAGAGTGTCAGGACTGAAACAGAAAATGGCACAACAGATACAACCAACACTTCTATTCAAGTCAGCACTGAAGATACTGTTTGTTTACATTGTTTCTTGAGTAGATTGTAAAATAATAAATTGTACAATTTGATAAGTAAAATGCTCTAAAAATTAGTGTAGGTGGTCCCACAAAGTGAAGATAATTAAGAAGTATTTGGACAGCCAGAGGGGATCCCCTTGGAGTTCACCCACCAAAGGCTGAGGAGGTCAGCTCCAGCATCCCCACATTTTGGAGGTGTAGGGGCACATTGGCCCTCGCACAGGCTGTGGGCATCCTATCCGCAGACAACAGCAGTCCTACACCACCACTGTCTCATTCCCTGTTCCCTTCTCTAGACTGGCAACAGAATTCAAAAACAGGACAGTGTGGTGCTCTCTGTTACCAGGCACACACCTGATGCACCAACCAAGGGATGTCAACCTGTATCACAGTGTGCAGAATGGCCCTTGCCGAGCAGGCTGTGGGCTTGGGAAAGACAAGGTGTGAGAACTAGTACTCATATGGCACAAGCTAGTTGCACAGGATTCTAAATTGGTCAAATAAAATTTACATTTTCGTGACAGCATGAAGACAGAAGTGGGAGGAGAGGAGGTACTTCACTGCTACGATTGCTCATTCAAACTCCCAACTGTTTCAGCTTTCCAATAAAGCTAATGGGCTTTCCTTAACTTTTAACATTTCTCCAGTTTCACACCTCCAGCTCATGAATTTCTACAAACCTGTGGGAAAAGAGGATGTCTGGTTAAACAAAATCCAAGCTATTCCAATTTTGCAAGATGATGAATAGATGAGGACAGATCAGGAATTTAGGAGAGGAAAAGTTCACACAGCTTGAAATAAGCCTGTCGCTGTCTATGCTGTACTCTGGGTTTGAAGGAATATGTTTATTAAAATGTAGATGCACACTTTGCCATGTTACCTCTCTTCTCCCTAGTTCGGGCTAGTAAAATCTCAAACTTAGGGGAAAAAAAAAAAAATTAAAAAACCAAACAAAAAGCCAACCAACCCAGAAACCTCTCTGTGTTTCTAACACAGGCTCCCGTAGCGGGCGGGAGGGCGCGGACCCCTCTGGTGGCACAGGGCCGGGGCCCGCGCTCCGCGGCCGCGGGGGACGAGCCGCGCCAGCCCGCGGCTCCGGCGTGTTCTCTACCGCCACCTCCCGGCCCCGCCAGGCCTGCAGAGCCCGGAGCGGCTCCGAGGGGTGCTCGGAAGGCGGGGAGAGGGGGAGTTGCTAGAGGTGGTCTTGAGAGAAACTCACTGAAAACGAAAACAAAACAAAACAAACAAACAATACTCAAATAATCTACAAAAAAACCAACCGGGGGGGGGGGAGGAAGTCGAGATTTNTTTTTTAAAAAAAGTTTTTTAAAGCATCCTGCTTCCCCCAAACCAGAAGAGGGGGGGAAAAGGGTGGATCAAGGGAGAATGAGAAACCAAAGAACTGAGGAGACACAAAACCAAAGAGTATGACAAGCTCAAGCCAACTGACTCCCAACAGCAGCTTCGCCCAGAGTGTACTAGTTTTTGGCTGAAATGGGAAAAAATTGAGCAGTTTTGCCTCTGTCAAAAAATAAACCATCAAGCACCTACAAAATTCCTGCTCTACAGCAAGCCTGAGGGTCTGCAAGCTGAGGAGAGCTCACCTAGATATTTATCCATCCATTATCTCTTCTTGTCACCTGCCTTCCTGAAGGCCCTGCCCAACAGGGTCTTCATGGGTTGCAGTACCAGAAGGAGATACCATACACTGCCAAAACCTACAGCTTTCAGTCAGCTCTTCCAGCAGAAAGTTGCACTTTCTGCAGTCCCCACTGCAGCAGGCAAGGCCTCCCCCATCTATCATTCAGATAGGTCTCAGCTAGTTGGAAAAAGACAACCTGGGAACAACAAAAATTCCTTCATGCCCACAACTATATGGCTTAAGAAGAAAAAGACAGTTTTATGCAAGACAGGGAGAAGCAAAGCATTCAACTCAATTTTTATTTCTTCTCCAATGGTTTTTTTTTTTCATTTTACTTCCTGGTTATTTGTTACTGACAAAAGAGATTTGCTTCTGCAAGTAAGTTGGACCCAGCTTTAAAGGAAATTGCTGCATATATGAAGCTTGAAATTCCAAGAGGAATTAAAGTCCAGTCAGAAAATTAATACATGAAAATGTATGTGTATGTATCAGAAAAATTATGTTCTTGGTTTCAGTGCATTTCTTCTGGTTGTGCCTAAGACTACCACCCAAGGACTCTATGATAACAGAAAAAAAGATAGAACTCACATGTGCAATACCTGCAAATATCATGCTACTTAAACATCTGGCAAAACATATTGATTTTGTGGTTAAGTGTCAAGTTAATGTTGCATTTATAATTAGCACACATATAATTACACATAAATTTTTTTTGTAAAAAGAAATTACCACGATTCTCAGAACAAAAAAAAAAAAAGAAAAACCCCAAAAGCAAACAAACAAACAAAATGAGCCACCCACACACAACTTTCGTAATTTATAAACATGGCTTACAAGCATCTGAAATTGATGCTTTCTGCTATCACCAACATAGGCTACTTACAGAAACAGATCTTGTAACAACATCACATGTAAAATAAAATGTGTCCAACTTTGTTTGTTAGAACAATTTACATGCACTTGCGTGACACCACACTGCAAGAAACTCAGCTCTACATTCCTGTCCAAACAAATCTAATCTCTTCCTTACAACAAGCGCTCCAGAGCCTTCAAGTTGATTTTACCCAAGAGTATTTCTGGGCTATCTTTGGAATGCTTGTGAGGTGGGGGGAGGGGTGAGAGACCAGGAGGGAGTGGAAGAAACACCAGCAAGTAATAAGCAAATACAGATGGAAATTAAATCTTACTTTGTGTGTTGACCAAAAAAAATGATGCCATTCCCTATAAATCACTACTTGGCTAACACTGACCTCCACTAAAATGTTTACAATGTTAATGCTGTCCTGTAGATTCAATCTCTATGAAAAATGGCACTTCTGCCTCCTCTACTAATTTATGTTATTCCATTCATATGTGCTGGCACATTGGATCATAAATTATGTGCTCATAGCCTGCTCTATGTCCAGCTTTCCTGTTTCCCATAAAAATTGCTCCTTAAAATAGGCAGGTAAAGGTTTTCTACTAAGCTTTGATTAAAAATATTCTTTAAATCTGAGAATAAAATAAGGAATTTCATCTCAACTCAGATGCAGATTATACCTTTTTCCCTGCTTATTCTATTCCCTCCCTGACTTAAGCTAATGCTCCACAGCTTCTCTTGTGTTTCAGTTCATAAGCTTTTTAGAGAAGGGAAATTAAACACTTTTTTTGTGTAGGAAATGTCATTCACATTTACAGCTCTACAGAAACAACAAAAGCATGCACACAAACTCCCTCACAAATTGCTTTGTTAAAATTATTTGAAAGTTTAAACAAGTTCCAGGTTTAAATCTGTGCCAAAACTTAGCAGTTACATAGTTAAGATTTCCTCTTTACTTTGACCACCAGTCACAGTAGAAGTCCTCAGACTTTGTACTAATGCTCAGAAGTTATGAAACTTGGTAACTTCCAAACTTTACTCCATTACCTATAAGAATAAAAGTCAAATGGAAGAGTGGAAGGACACAAGAAAATCAAGAGGACCTTATAAAAGCATGTTCTCAAAGGGTTTCTTCCACAGATGAAGTGCAGCAGTCAGTGCAGAGGAAGATTACTTCTTCACGGCTCTCAGCTAGAGGTTTACCCACTGCAGACCCAAAAGAGAGAATAACTGTCTGCAGTGAAGCACAGTACCAGCCCATTAATCAGAATTAGGTATTTTAAAGTGACTGCTTTTCAAAAAAAGAATAATTACCATTCCCCTAAATTTCAAAGTTTGTAACCACAGCTTGTAAGCACCTACAATTTCATGTTTTCTATTATCTCCAACAGACATTTTGCATTTGTAAAATGAGAGATTGCAAAATGCATTACTCTGTGTTATTCTCAGCACTATTTCTCTTTTTCTGTCATGCATTCTGCTACTCATTTGCAGACATTCTCTGAGAGAAGGTATTAAATCCCACAAACCTTATTTAAAAACAGGGAAGTTATTGCATCAAATTTCATAGCTTTCATAAAGCATTCAGCTATTATATTGATGGCCACGGGAACATTATAAGTAATTTAAATAAATCCTGCTGGTCTTGTCCTCCTTCCATCTCTTGAACAAAGGGATCAACATAGAATTAATGACCAACAAAAATTAATTAAACAAGAAGAGTGAGAAAATGGAGGCATCTATTCTCTGACGTGTCCCAGAAACATTAAAATAATGCCTTACTTAGCACTAGCAGACAATATTGTAAAACTCATCTCTTAAAAGATCTAGAACCAGCGTTAACCTTCCAACAAGATTCCAGACGAGGACAGCCTAAAACTGTAATTTTGTAGCAGAGTTGTTAGTTCAGAATGCCAAACTCAAAAAGCGTGCTACTGTATCTACCCAGACACTACCCTCACCTTCTTCACAGACCCTGTACATCCACTGCTGAAAATCAGAGATTCCATTTTTTTTGGAGTCTGACTTGTAGAACAGTTAATGTTCTAATTAACACTGAGATAACTCTGGGTTAGTCTCCAGTGCATATTACAAGGACTAAACAAAAAAATGTTGTCTTTGAACAACTATGGGCAACATGATCTTTAGCATTACATATTTAACATTAATGAATTTTGATGTTAAACAGCAAAATGAACTTTGGTATTTAACAACAAAATTTAGCATTAATGAGTATTGCCAAGATTGATTAGGTTATCACAAACTCAACAAACACCTCTCAGATACATCACAGTGCTCTCTGTCCCTCCAATAAAGAGGGACAAAATCCACACTGTACTGACAAGTACAGCTGCCTCTCCATGCTAGGTTTGTCTCTTCCCAGAGAACCCCTTTATTTCCCAAACTGGACATGGATGAATCAACCATGAGTTAAGTTGACAGCACAGATTCTAGTTTGCCTGAACAATAGAGAACCATAAAACAAATCTTTCTATAGTTTCTCCTAGATACATCCAAACCTACTCAAACAAAACCAGAAAGAGCAATGAGTTTCAAATCTCTACGTTCAAATCCTTTCCCTGTTCGCAATGTGATCACCATGGAGTTTCAATACAGGGATTCTGTTCTAAATGCTGTTGAACTACAAAATCTAACTCAAAGTTTAGGCCTAGGAGAACACAATGCAAAAAATTGAGGTCATTAAGCCAGGAAAAGATATTTTTAAAAGGTAATGTTTTCTAAGAGCAGTCTGTAAAAATCAGATGCTTGTGTATTTACGTCCTCAAGGTCAGAATATGACACAAGTTTTCTGTCTAATTTTCTACAAAGTAAACTTTTAAGACCATAGCAGCCACTGGCAAGGTTCTTCTTTATTTAATAGTTTTGGTTTTTTAAATTTAATAAATAAGTAGAATCACTAACAACAAAAACCCCTCAGCTCCATTAAATGAAAATGCGGTAAAACGTTAATGGTAACACCAGTGCTGGTAACACAGAGTGGCTGCATAGAGAAGTCCCTGACCACATATTTCTGTTAATCAAACTATCAAAATTATCTTAATTACTATCACTGGTCTACTTCAGACACCTTCAAAAACCCAGAATGTCACATATAAAAGTCCTAGAGAGAGTCACAATTTCTGTACTGTGCAGTTAATAAACTCTGGGGTTTTAGTTGCATAACATTATCTCTCCTTGATCAGTCCAAGAAAAATATTTATCTGTTCAAAGAGTTACAGTTACAACCTGGTTTGCACCAAATGGTACATGGAACTCATAAAAATGTGATTAGAAGCAGCAGACTTTACCTCCATGCAACACTGTCAAGACCAAGAAAGCAGAAAACAGAGCCCTGAAACCACAATCTGAAGAATAAATCTGCAATGTTTGTAATTTACATCTTTAATGCCACCTAATAATATGACACGTGCAATTACAGTGGAAAGATATAATTAGGATGATTCATCTAGAAGAGGTAGCACTTTCAGTCTTTTATGAAAAAGGACTTATTAAACTATGATGCCAAACTACAGATTTGCTTTTACAAAAATACTCTCTGGTTTCAAATTTATGAATCACTACAGAAACCTTCAGACAGGACTAGTGTCATCCAGAAAGATCTCAACATCACCTCAAATAAAAAAAATGAAATAATTTCACTTCAACTCTTTCATTAACCTGTCCTTTTCAAGTCTTTCCACATGAAATTAGTAATATCATTAACAGACTGCTTCCCTATTTGCCTAACCCTAAAGGAGGACTACTTAGGAAAAAAAAAATACAACCGGAAAAATGTTTCCGGCATGCTGGCATATTAACTATAGCACGCTCATGCTTATAAAAGGTTTCCACATGCTATCCAAGGAGAGTTACAAACACACTGACACAAAATAATCGGTAAAAGGGGAAGCATACATTCTAAGTTCAGTCCAGTAAGGAATGTAGATTTGATTACCAATTCTGACCTTTTACCACTTGAAATCGCAGGAGAAAAATAACGTCACAACTACAGACATGCAAAACCCTTTAAAGTAACGCTGTAACCTTTACGAGCAGTTGAAAACAGATATTAATAAAGTGTCAAACAGGCCACAGGAGACATAACACAGGAGGCATGAGAAGGTTTACATAAAGGAGGCTTACAGAGAATACTGGCATTTGAATTGGTTAAACCAGCATATGGCTGAATATGAGAGTGCACAGTTTTTTGGTTTTCATCTAGGACTGGTGACAACGAGCATTGCACAGTGTTTCAGAATGAAATAAATTGCATCTTTCCGCCAGAAGTGGATGGAGAATTCTGGAGAATTTCCAACCTTTTAGCTGCAGCTGTAACTGCAGAGAGTCCGAGGAAATGGAGTGGGTACTTCATCCTTTCTAACCAACAGCAGGTAGTCAACCCAAGTTAAAGCAAAACACACAGCCTTAATTCTGAAGCCCTAGAAAGCTATCCAGACATGTCTGATGGGGAAAAAATTGAAAGGGTTGCCAGTAAACAGGATAAGAGATGAAGGGAACACCTAGGGGCATGATTTAATATTCTTCACTCTTACCTAGTGGCACACCAACTATGGCCTCCACCCTTTGTGCTGGGACTCATGTTCACCTGAGCTACAAAGCCAAGGATCTGGAGCTCTCTCAAATGGGGACTCAACCTGGCACTCCCAGGATTGCCGCTGGCCCCGCTGCCTCCCTGCGGCAACAGCATCGCTCCTGGCCCTCCCTTTCACCTAACTGGCACCTCAAGGAATAGGTTCCTGCTGGATTATCAGGCTGGACTGGCAAACCAGGAACAGACAGGTTCATGCCAAGGAGAGGGGAAGAGAAAGGCACCAAGAGAAGCATCAATTCAGGTCAGCTCCCAAGGAACCTACTCCTAACCTTGTCTCAAGAAAAACCAGGAAAAGAAAAACCAGGAAAAGAAAAACTGCTTGTCATGTTAATCCTGATGCAGTAACATTTTTAAGTTATTTAGATAGCAGTCAAAATCTACTCAAGCTTGGGGAGAAGTTAAAAAATCCCCTACTTCCACATTCCATTTGTAGAAATGAAGTAGGATGGAAGACACAATTACCATAACCACCTACTTTCCAGAGCTCTAAAACCTGTATGTAAAGTTCAGCCCAAAGTCTCATGACAGCCTAAAGCTACCATGAGTAATACTGCCTTCCACAGCTCACAAGTCAAGCTTCAGCCAGTCTCTTCCCACTTTCCTTCCAGTGTCTTCACTGGGAAGTTGGTTACCACCCTCAGAGGTGGCTGAGCAGAAAGGTCACAGAAATACTGAAGACGTGCAAAAGCACAAAATTCTGATGTTAGGGCAGTCTCGTACCAGCCAAAGTCTCTGTTTCAGAGGTACTACAAGATCCTGAAGCACCTGTTTCCAGATACTGTAAAACTTTAGGCAGGCTGGAAGCAACTCTCCAGCAAATCCCAAAAATGCACTGTAAAATCAGCTCCAAATTATACATAAGGCCAGACAAATCTATAGCCATATGATGGAATCAAACTTGTAGTTGATAATCCTAGAAAAATGCAGAAACATAGCACCTGAACAAATCAATTTCAACTTGCCAGCATGAAAAGTAATTATTTCAGTTGACTCATGGTTTCTCTCCCAGTTTCCCTTCTGTTTGCATTAGTGAAAGCAATTGGAATGAGTGCTCAATAATTAGAAGAAAAAACAGAGTAGGGGTAGTAATCATAAACTAATATGCAGAAAAGTTAAAATTACATAGGGATGCATACATGCACCTTATTGAGAACCTTTTAAATGTTCCCTGTCTCATGTAAAAAGTGGAGAGTGAGTCATTTTTAATTCACAAATTTGCTACAGGCATTATAGTTTCAGAGAAAACAGGTATAACAATTTTGCAGAATTGCTTCAGCAATGCTTGAAAGATTTCTTGTTTAATTAAGATGTTCTTAGAAACACAGAAGGGGAAATAAAATACCAATCTTCCTGAATGTAAGTAGATTTTTTTTTTTTTAGTTTTTCTTCTAACAATGCCAAATGCTCTATAAAATTGCCTCTCTCTCTACATTAGAAGCTAGCCTGAAAACAAAAACATTCACACTTCTCATTTCTTTCCCTCCTTGTTCAAGCTAGAAGTATGTAATATCCATAACACACATGGCTCCGCAGTGAACTGTGACTTCAACATACTCACTTGACAATGAAGAAAGCCCCAAGGTCCGTATTTGTAGGAATAAAGCAGATCATACTAATCTGGCTCTAGGAATTTCAAGACTGGTATCATATTGCAAGTGGCTACCCACTTGAACATAATTTCTCCTCAGGTTTTTCTTTCTACTTGAACTGCCAGCAGTGTTAACTCATTCAAGCAGCACACATTACCACTACGGAATCCGAGGAAAGCTCCAGATCATACAAAGAACAACCTCCAATACATGAAACCAAATGGAATTTAAATTTAATTGGTGTTGACATAATTCTAAACAAACCAGTCTTCAGCTAGAAGTTTGGAAGCCTACACGCTAGATTTGAAATTATTTTAAAATGCAGTCTTGAAAGTGTAAAAGTTTTTGTTTTATTCAAAATAGCAAGCCAAAAATGGGATAGATTTTTCTTGTGAATGAGAAGTTTTAACTGGAAACCACAAAGTTTATGCTAATTGCTTTGGGTAGTCCTGAAGTATTCTCTGAATGGGGTTGCTTAACTTTTCTAAGCACAGTCAGTTTAAAAAGAATAATCATGAAAAACCCTTTAGAGTTGAAGCATTTTCCCAGAAATTCCAGGAAATTAACAGTTTCAAGGATGTTCAATAAGATGCAATACTGCCTGTATTTAAGAATGGGATTCAAATGTCTAGGTCAATAAGTAGTGTTTTAACATTTTCTTCATACTTCTTTTAAAATCACAGAGAGTGGGGGGAAATACAGAATAATAATAAAAAAACGAAAACGGCCATTCTACTAAACATGATTTCCATGTTTTGATGCCTTAATTGTTTGTTGGCTTCTCATTCTTTTCTCATTTTCATTAATATTGTGGCGTTTCCTATTTAAAAAGCATTTGAATCATCATTATTCCTGAATTTTTGAATTGCAAGGAGTCATCAGCAAGGATGTACTGTACCAAAAAAAAGAAAAAAATAAAACATGTCTGGGTCAACAGTACTATCATTTCAATGGGAAATGTTACCAGCTCCTAGTGAGAGAGAGGGTTTCCCCCCCATCTAAAGCAACTTAAGCTCCTGATCTTTCTCATAGCAGAATTTTAAAGCAAACATTTTGTGATTATCTGCATGTTTCCCCCCAGCGTCTATTTTCATGACAACAGGTTGCTAGTCTTGCGCAGTTTTCCAGAACGTGCATCAAACTATTCATCAGACTGAAAATACAGCACGCAAAAGAGGAACAGAAAGTGACAGAGCAGGACAGTACACAAAACACACATGGGATATAGAAGTGGAAGTAAAATCCTACAATCACAGAAGTCTCAAAGGTTGGTGTTATGTAACCCTGAAATGAATGCACTTTAAATGTTCCTTCAAATATAGTAAATGTGATATTAACTAATTGACATTGAGTGATCTTTACATGTAGCATGCATCCCATAACAGAAGGCATTTTGTCCACAGAAATGGCTGAAGAATTCTGTGTTAGCTAAACGAAAGAGAACTCAATCTGCTCTTTAAATCTTGTAGTTAAGCACCAAGAAACACAATAGCCAATCAAAAGGACTTGCTTGGATATTAATATTTACATTGAACCTACAGAAAATTACTACAAAATTTTTCACTGATCTTCTACAAAACAAAAATGTCTGTACTTCTGCAGTGAAAGACTGCTTCCATCTCAAATTCTAAATTCACAACAAAGTCATCACTCAATTTATCATATGTTAGAACAAATACAGAGAGGTAACTACTTTTCTCACACACCAAATAGCTTGAATATAGTAGCTCAAAAAGTTTTGACGACATGAATAAAGTTTGTTTCACAAATACTAGTATACATTACATCAAACACATCATGCACAAAGGTGTTATTCTGTGGGGTGTTTGAGTTTGAGGGTTTGGCAGAGGGGGCATGTTTTCCTTGGTAAGCAGCAGCTTGTTTCTTGATTTTTAACCATGAGAAGGTTGCCTGTAACAACTTCAGAGCACACAGCTTCAAGGAGACTTAAACTAATCCCTTTCAGAATCTGCCGACACAGCGTGCTCACTGCTCAAACCCCCGCTGGATTGGTTAAAGCAGCTGAAGGAGTTAAGTCCCCCCTTTGCTAAGCAGAAACACGGCCATCCACTGTGGTCACAAAGGAGTAAATGCACTTCCCTCTCCATGATCTGTGTGTTGGTTTCAAGCTCTGACCAGGATTATTGGAGCAGACAGTCATGGATAACAATTCCTTAAATTGCCCCAAAACAGATCACTAGATTCCTTGGGGACCTTAGCTATCTGAAATATTTCTGAGGCTAAAGCTAACCAAGTCTCAAAGAAAGCACTATACAAATGATAAATCAGCATTGCTGACAGACCTTAATGCTTTATCTTTAGTTAAGTGACTGCTGTTTTCTTGGCGACACCCCTTCATATGCATTTCCTTATTGATAACTTTAAAAATAGCCTTGTACTAAAAGCTGTGCAGTCTACACAGCTCAACTTGAATAAGCACAATATATTATCTAGTTCACGCTTCTTCTCAAGCAACTTCATTGGAGAACCTGAAAAATGTACCTCCCTGATACACTGAGGAAGCAGGCTCAACAGGGCCTTCAGAGACTTCCCAAAAGAGAAGGATAAAACAGGGGCTCAATATTAAAAAAACAGAGATTTTACATTTATCCTCAGCAGAGCAAGGAAGGGCTGAATCATATACCTACCTTATTTTAATCTTGACAAAAGAGTGTTTATGTACCATAGGATGACACAAAAGAAAATTAGTCTAAATTATCTCTGAAGTCATTTTATTTCACTTTGAAAAACTTGTGTAGCCTCTTTTTCCAGAATTAGTCTACTTTAATCCAATTTACCCTAATCCATTCCTAAGGTGAATTATACTAAACTGAATTTTAATACGACATTTTAATACTGAATGAAAGTAACCCACACAGAATTTTAACATTATTTAACTAAACTGTTTTAAATTAATTTTTAATTTGAATGTGACCTTATTGTCACATATGGACACATCATCTTCTTACATGCTTTGAGAAAAGGTCTGACAACAGAGAGAAATGTGTCTACAAACATTTCTGTGACAGGCAGAAAACTTCACGTAGGGTGTCCTCCACATTGGAGAGGGAGTTTTTCATTTCACCACCTCCTTTAAAAAGCCAAGGGTTAAACAGGCATGAGGGATTTCACCTCAGCAAGCATTGAATACAACTGTAAGATGCCTCTTTTGTCGAATACAAAAGAAGTTCTCCACATGGAAGAACTTTCAGACATCCTCTTTCGAGGAGAGCTGTGCTTTCCAAATAACACAAGCAAGAAGTCAAACTCCAAACCCTTGCTGTCTTCATGCTTCACTTGCAGGGTGAATCAAGCTTATAAATGAATTTGCATGAATCTTACCCAACTCACAGAGCTAGAGGAGAGGGAAAAAAAGGGAAAAAAGCAAAGAAGTCCATATGTTTCTGCAAAACCATCCCTAAGTTAGATGTGAATGTATCATTTCACAAAAAACAAACAAAAACACCAAACAAAAATCAAAAACCAAACAAACAAATAAAAAACCCCAAAAACAACTTCAATCTGGCTGCTCAGAGAAGGAGCAAAGGTTATGAAAATGTCTCTCTGGAGCAGAGATCAACCAGCCATTCTGCCAGGCTGGAGCACTTTCAACCTGCATCGACCTGTTCCCACACCCCATGAAATTGCAGGCTACAGTTGCACTAGAATCAGAGACGTGTTGTTTGTAAGACACCTCTGGAGGCCATCTGGGCCAAATATCCCCTTCAAAGCAGAATTATCACCAGGACTATAACATCAGCCACAGCTTTGTCTAGCTGAGGACTGAAAGCCTCAGTGGACAGGGGTTGCCCTGGGCATTCTGTTCTGCTCCACCACCCTCCTACACATGAGCAATGGTTTATAGTACTCAACCTGAGCCTGCCAAGCTGCAATTTGTGTCTACTGCCCCTTGCTGTATTATTTGCTGCTATCAAAGAGATCATCTCTGTCATCTTCATAACCACCCTTCAGGTTTTTGCAACCTCCTGTTAAGATTATCCCCTTACTCTTCATCTTGACACTAAACAAGCCCAGCTCCCTTCAGATACCCCTTGGAGATCACACCATCTAGGTCACACCATCCAGGCCCCAACCTCAGTAACTTCCCAAGAGGCTTCAGCTTCCCCACATCCTTTGTGACCTGGGAGAGGGCAAGAGCCACAATTTCCAACAAAATACTCCAGAAGTACCTCACCAGCACTGAGTAGTGGGGGACAGAAGCTTGCCACAATCTGCCGGTTACAATTCTCTCAGTGCAGTCCAGTATGCCATTCATTTTGCTCATAAAAATAAAAAATTAACTAAAAGCCCCACAGAAGCAAACAAACAAAAAACCCACACATACATACCCAGCCAGCAACCAATCCCAGACCCCTTTCTTGCAGGGCACCACCCAGCCACTATCCAGCCTGTACCCACAGGTATTCCTGCTGTCAGGATTGGCCCATGCAGTGATGTTCTTGGTCCCGATGCCCTTCACAAGTCCATTCAAAGGTAAATTATCAACCCTAAACTATTCTGGCTTACAGTAATATCCTATGTGTCCTGATTACCACAGCAGAAGGAGGAGACACCACAACTTACTTTATAAATCATGTTATTTCAACAACAGACAGCCACCAACAGAACCAGGAGCACTGGTCACCCTCCATTAAAAAGCTGGCATTGAAAAAGGAAAGACAGCAATAAGTGGTAGCATAGGTATTGTCACTATAACATGAATTAAAATTATGCTTTTCTTTTGAGTGCCTAGTGAAACAACACACCTTTGACAGGTGACATCCACATGACTTCTAGCCAAAGTGAACGTATATGCCTGAAAGATTTGATGCTAAAACTTGGGGATGCAGGGGAAGATTTGAAAATTTTTCTTCATCATCAGGTACATTTAGTGTGCAACCAAATATATCTCACCTGGAATTGTATTTTGAGATTACTGGTTTTACATACTTATACTTCCCTGACTTCTTCTGTGAAAACATTCACTAGGATAACTCAAGAAAAAAAGGTGCCCCTAAAGTGTTAAATACAGTACTTAACTAAACAGTTAAATTAAAAAAACATATTTCACTGTTTTCTAACAGATAAACTATGAACAGTTTGCACTTCCCTTCTTCTAAAGGGCAATCTCATCTCTGAAACGCCACACTTTTGGGAGCTGTTGCACTAACAGAGGTAGAAAAAAACCCTGTCTCCTATGTCAATAATGACATCGATCCTCCATTGCTTAATCAGAAATCTGATCTGCTTATTAGTTACTGTATAAGGAAGAGGATTAAATATGAGAAGAGTGAACTTGCCACGATATGCTTTGCAACATTAATAAAACATTCAATAGTAGTTTTGTTGCTAAGTCTGCTAAAGTAAAATGAAATGGCCTTGGAAGAATCTATTTGACAACAGAGCATTAGTTTTAGATAGAAAGTCAAGGCAACTTCCTATCAAAGTTGTATAAGATGATCTCCTTGATACGGAGAATGCATGTTTATCTTCTTTGCAAATCACATTTTCCTTAGTCTGTGCAATATTAATCT
Source organism: Platysteira castanea (assembly GCA_013397175.1). Taxonomy (NCBI): domain Eukaryota; kingdom Metazoa; phylum Chordata; class Aves; order Passeriformes; genus Platysteira; species Platysteira castanea. The sequence continues at coordinate 437,838 of VYXC01005166.1, read as the reverse complement.
CCATGGGGGTGGACACCTCCATGAAAGTGCAATGGTTCATCTCCTGGTTCTGGTCAATTCCTGTTTTAATCTCATTTCCAGATCACACTCTTCACACGTAGTGAGATATTAAACTCTATAGGGGCAGATATTTCAGCTGGTCTCAGCACGTAGCTCCCGCCCTGCTTCTGGTCAATTCTTATTTTAACTCTAATTTCCTATGATTTATATTTCATTCTCAGGTTTAATATAATCTACTTCATTTTTATCAACAATTCTTCTCTCTCCCTCCCCTACCTCTTTTCAGAGATTTTCACAGGAAAACTACCAGTTTGGTCCCTTTTACCAACGATTTCCTTCAAAATCATTGTAGGTGTTACTGGCGTTACTGCCAGGTTGAGATGTTATTGGTGTCATTACCAATAAGTGTTATTACCATCAGTGCTACTTGCAAACACACTGACATGCTTGCCTTATTAAGGACTAGTTCTCTCAGTGGGGTGTGATCTTGTGCAGTCTTGCTTCATTTAAAATTTCACTTACCTGTTGCAGGATGGGATAACCCCACATCTAGGTAACCTTATATCCAAACTAGGATACAAGTTAGAACATAAGAAATTAAAGCATAATGCCATATTGTACACTATCCAATTGACAGTCAAGTCTCTGTGCTAAATGAGGGGTGTAGTACAACAGAAATCACAGGAACATAATGAGGCTAAAGTATTTCAGGTCACTCAAATATTAATATCGCAAGGGGCAACAGAGAAGAAAGCAGAACCAGAGATCTTCAGCCTGCATGATATCTCCCTCAAACATTTTGAGGCCAAATCTTTGCTCTTCCCACACAAACATAGAGCATTGTATGAATACAGTATTTAATTTCACTATCTAAACAAGCTTTCAGTTTTCCCAGCCGGGTTATCTTCCCGGCCTTGAAAACACTCAGCACTAAATTAACACATCATCAATGTCTTCATCTCTTATTTGCTCACCACTTGAAAAACTTCCTAGCCAAACACTTAAAACCACAACAGAGGTGCATGTTTGTGAGAAAGGCAAGAGACACAATTTCAAAAATTTTGCTACTTTTTCAAAGCATGTTCCTCTTAAATTTTTTGTCCCAGTGATTTTTATACACCCTCTAGCAGGGAGCCTGTCTAGTGTCCTATTGTTTTGGTGGTTTTTTGGTTTGTTTGTTTTTTTTTTTAAAGAAGCTGTACCTGTGCTGGGAATTTGGTTCAAAAAAGAAGGAAAATAAATGCCTTGATTGCCTCCATTTACCATTAGTTTGTTTCTCAGCACAGCTCTTGTACATGTGAACTTCACCACCACAGTCAGAGACAAACACACCAGAAGATGCACATCAGAAATGCTCCAACACTTCTCAGGAAAGCTTGATTCAAAGTTAGTAAACTATGTATCATGGGATCTTTAGGAACCCAAGACACCAGAAAAAAATGAGCCTACAGGACAAGACCATGAAATCTGAGGTAAGCCTGGCTACACCACATGCAATGGTTTCAAGTGTCTCACTTTCTGTAATGCTTCAATTCAGCAAAACCAGCATCTATTGCACTAAATTGCTTACCAGTGCAGATACAGCCATAGTCCTTCTAAGACACAAAACCAGAATTGCCCTGACAGGTACCAGTGTCACAGATAAAACTGACAAGATCCTTCTAGCTTCTTACTGTAGCAAGCAAAATACAGTGCAGCTAAGTGTGCAGACAGCTCTACCAAAACATAACCTTTTTTTGCCTTTGGAAATTATTTTTTAAAATGTGTCTATTCACAGACATTCCAGTTACAAGTTTAAATTTTAAAAAGGGTGACTTCCTAGTTATCCAAGCCTTTCATTCCAAAGTTTTTGGAAACTAAACTGAAGTACACTTCAGAACATTTAGCCAAGATTTGAGTTCATTTAATTTTACCATGCATTTGCATTTTCATACGTGGTCTTTATTGCTGTCTGTCTGTTAGGCTGCTATCTTCTGCAATCCATTAGCCAGTTTTCAAACACTGATTACAGTCCCCCATTAAGAATATCTCCTTTGCCTGTGCATTTTATCTCCTGCTGTTATAACATTTCATCATGCCAGAATCCGTAAAATATCTGAGAACAAACTACTCTGTGTCTTAGGTAAACTGATCAATCATATATGAAAGAAACCAAAAATACTCCAGGGATCTAGAAGTATTTATATATTTTACCATGTATAAAAACATTCATCAAACAGCCACTGGGTCCATTTATGAGCTATACATCAATTACTGAACATTTACATAGTAGATACAATCATTGGTAGTTTATCTTTTATACTGCTAAAGGCAAATCCTCTTAATTGCAACTTATTTAGACAGAAGTTTTTAATATGTGCAACTCTAATGTTCTTAATGTTGTTACACTTTCTCTACTTTTCCCCCTGAGAGATGACAGAAATCCTAAGGTTCAATCCCACCCTTTTTCTAAGTTGTGTCCTGAACTGCAAAAGTATGAGGAGATAGCAACTTCTCTGGACCTAAACATAGCCAAAGTAATCTTTTATATAAGAAGGACCCATTTTGCTTAAATACTGAGGCCACATACTGCCTGCTCTTTCTTAATTCTTACCCAGAGAAATGCAAATTTAATCAGATACTTAATTACTATAGTTGAGATCCAGTAAACAAGCAGATAAGAGAGAATGTAAAAGAAGGACAGGAAGAATACTATGATAAACAATACACAGTCATCTTGAATGCCGAATGTCTCAAAAAAGGATTAGGAAATAAATAGAAACCAGTTCTACTCGGATTACTCCTTGACAGGGCCTTTTTAGTATACTAAACTGGAAGATAAAGGTACCCTAATCTGTGAGTTTAAAAAACCCCACACCAATAAAACAAAAGCTGAGCAGACACATGGAAAAAACTGGAGAATTATGAAGAAAGTGATCAAAGCCCCCTGCCTACCACAGCTCAGTCTTAACTAAGAAGGTACTCACAGGCAGGTAGGCTGGTTTGTTTTTCTGACCTCTTTCACCTGGCAATACACTCAACATACAGCACCAACAGAGTTGTTTAGAATTCTATGTATCACTGCCCACGAACCCATCAATGTAACAAGATGATGATAAAATATGAGTTATTCCTGAAGTACCAAAAGCTGAAGAGCAGCAACAATGATGGGCTTAACTTCCTTTCACTCTCAGTCCACGTTTTGTGTCTTACAGAGAAAATAAGGCATCCTTCTCATTCATGGCATGGTACTGAAGTAATTAATCCACTTCAAGATTTCTGCAATGGATTTACAGATCCCTCCTACCCTTTCTTAATTTTACACTGCTCTTCTTCAAATCTTCTATTTTGTTTATACAGCTAAAATGCTGCCACCATCACAGGACTTGATCCTCAATCACAAGACAATAACTGATGTGGAAGAACATGTAAGAGGACTTGGGATCTTGATGGTTTGAAGACTTATTTATTACAAAATTGTGATCCCAATACATAGTTTTTGTCCTCCAACAAATATGAGAGCAGTGGTTTTTCCTTTAAGGACAAAGGAGTAGTGAGTGCACTTATGCCTCCCCTATACTTCATAAATCAAAGCAAGATGATGTTGTTTTCCTGTTTTAAAAGTATTATTCAAGGCAAGAAATTCTCCAAAACTACTTTCCACTACAGCGTTGTTGGAAGGACTACACAAGCAGTGCCCAGGAAACAGTACTTGGTAAGAACTTAACAAACTGTCTATTAGGTAATCCACATCGGTACTGCTGGGCACTTCAAAAGTGAATAAAATTGTTATTTTATTAGGAAAATAAATAAACATTTACCAACTTCTTTCACTTGTTCCTGTGTCCTCTGGAGTCTGTCTAATATAGAAGCTTAGTAAATTTTGGTATTTTCTTTGGCTTCTGCTTCACTTGCTAATGCTGGGATTTTTTTAGGTTTAGGTTCACAATGCAAATGCTTCACATCCCAGTGCAGTGGGGGATTTTTTGTTTTGTTTTGTTTTTGGGGGGTTTTTTTGTGGTTTTTTTTTTTTTTTTTTTTTTTTTTTTTTTTTTTGTGTTTTTTTTTTTTTTTTTTTTTTTTTTTTTTTTCTTTATATTTTTTTTTTAAATCACATATTCACTCAACTAAAACATAATTTTTCTAATTATTTCAACTTCATCGTCAAATAAGACTGGCCCATTAATTACTTAAGGTTGCTTTCAGGTGACAAGGATAGCTCTTTAAAGAGATGGATGGACAAAATTATTTCGCAGAAACTCAAATTATCTAGTACTTGTTTTCATTTCCATTTCCATGCTTAAGCAATCAGAGAGAGATATTTAAGCTTAGCATCTGGATACTATCACTATGCAAGCAAAGCAACCCAACAGATATTTCAGTAATCGTAGAGTCTGCAAATGTCATTAATAATCACAAATGCTACTCTTTCAGGTTCACAGCCTTGTCACATAGCCCATAAAGCTCAGACCAAGGATTTTAAAATACATGGTTTCTGTCGACCTTAAAGCAATGTACGGACTCCCCTCTTTTGAATGCTCATAAAGAACATCTGTGCAGTCTCTCTAAACGAGAGTATAATCTTGCCCTTCCAAAATGCTGGTCATTTAACACAACTCCTTGTTCAATATTTGGCAGAAACACCAATAAATCACCAAAAGAACTGAGCATTTGGAGTATAAGCTCAAAAAATACAGATAAGTGAGCCAGAGGGAACAACCACCACCCCCAAAAAAGCTGTTTAGTATATCCATTTCAATGCCTTTAAAACAACCTATAAACTGAGTCTGGTAGTTAACTGCTGCTGTGCAGACAACAGGATACACAAACTGGCCAGGAACTCGCTCATCCCTGGAAAGAACTGCAGACCTGGAAGCACTTCATGCCTTCAACATGACTCAGAAGGAGCTATTAACCTACCCTACAGTACTTAACCAAATCAGCATACAGGTATTTCAAATGAAAGGAAAAAGAAGGGGAAAAAAAAGGCGGGGGGGGAGGAAAAAAGTGCTGGGAATAACACACCACTTAGGAATGCAACACCTTCCCACTTCTGTAAGAAGAATCAAAGCATTAAACCATTAAACTAACTTTATCAAAGGAAAAAGTCAACCACAGTGGCTAATAACAGCATCCAAAGTCAGTAACTACTGATAGAAGTGGTTTAAAAGTATTAAAAGTTAAAACAAAAACCGATTTGGGTAACAGCTTCTCACTTCCAGGTTTCAGCCACCTCAGTCAGAAAAAAACCCCCACCTTTAAACCTTTACATGCTGTGACATTACACCCATCTATTTAGCCTGTGTCTACCAGGAAAATTATAATCCCTTTCATTACCAAGCTTCGTTTCAATTGATTCAGAAATCCCAATCATTACACGCTAAGGGTTTTGCTCTTACCTGGAAATTATCTTTCCTTAATTCACACTTACATATCTACTTACATCTTACAAGTAAGTAGAGCAGGGAGATGAAGGATTTTCTTTGTGGTGGGGGTTGTGAATAGTTTGTCATGCTATCTGAAAGAAAAGGTAGCAAGAAAGGAAAGCCAGCCCCGCAGAGATTTACAGATGCAAGAAACTTAATATAAATAGACCTTTTGCACTAAACAAGACCACACACAAAAAGTATTCATATGCTGAAGAGCTGGCAAGCCTGTGGAATGAGTTTGCGATTTCTAGTATATTCACAAATTGAGTCAGGACTGATTATTGGTAGAAACTAACTGCAAGAAGAATATTTGTTTGGCTTTTCTGAATTGACTAAGGAAAAGACTGAAAAGATAATTTTATTACACTTCTGTTTTGCAAGAGTGGAAAGCCTCTTTAACTGGAAATTTTCTAGTCTGAAAAGTGAACACGGAATGCACCAAACCACGTCACATCGACAAAGACAGATACAGCAGTTAAGCAAAGGAGCACAAAAAATTTCATGAAAAGTCACATTATATTTATACTCAGCTATTTATTTGTACTATTTATACCTAACCATTCTGAGCAAGGAATCTCATCTACCCTACCTCCCTCCACTTACGGCACAAAACTCTGACGTTAAACTCTTCCAACAAAAAACGAGGAGAGCCAAGGTTAAAAAAAGGGGCAGGAGGGGGCTGTGGAAAATGAATGTTTAGGGTCGCTTAAAGATATACTGGCCTGGGGCCGTGGTGGGGGAGGTGGGAGGCGGATGCACCACCACAGGGACAAGGAGTGTGAGAACAGCGGGGAAAATGACAGTCCACTTCTTTCTTCAGGTATGGGGGAAGGGATTATGGGACCAACCTTTCGGTAATTCCGAGACTGGACTGGCGTTTTTTTATTTAACATTTTTAAACCAAAACCTTTATCTCCTCTGTAAAGCTTATGACAAATAGCACTGAAGTTAACACAATAATGTTTTGATATGTATTGTCTACTTAAAATGCATACAACACTCAGACTCAAGCTTATTAATTGGAGAGATACCTGAAAAAGGTACATTCTACAACTGTAGAAATGCATGTCTTCAAAGGAATCAGAAGTTGAACAAAAATAACAATGCCTGTGTTTTTATAAGAAATTGTCCCTTTAAAGTATTTTAAACTGAGTGATGGCAGTCAGCACTGACAACTTATCTAGTCATGAACTCAGTCACATTTCTTCAGCACTCTCATGGCTGATAAGTGCTTTCACATTTACAAAGAACAGGCAAATAGGATGACACTAGGAGAACCAAGGCAATTTTGATCTTACTGCAGCCTAATATCACAGAGATATGATACAGATATAATGAGGTGTCAAAATATAAAATCAGAGCATTTTTCTAATTAATAGTAACAGGACAAGTCTCTGCCAGGTCTTGTAATTTTTATTTTTCTCTGTAGTGAAGAAGACAAAAACGGCCTAAAATTTCAGAGTTTCAATAGACTTTATTCTTTTTTACTTAAAACCATAAATCATTTAAAAACAGCAAATGTCATAAACCACACTATAGGAGTCACAAAGAAACACAACCTCTATTCAGAAGTAGTAATACAAAAAATAGCTCAAGAAGTCAGTTATCCAGTCAAAAATTTAACTCTGAGCAGTTTTGAATTAATCTGAACTACAGCCACAATACTTCTTCATAGTATTTTTCTCTTCTAGTTAATATTCATCAGTCATTTTACTGTCGCAGAACAAGTGTTTACACACAAAAGAAAACATACAACTACACCTTAAAATAAATTGGGTAACCAGTGTGTAATAATTAGAATGAACATACCATAATTTAATTGCAACAGAACTTGGATTTAAAGTATTCAACAGTGTCTCATAATTCAGTAGAATTAATTTCATGACACAGTAGTTGAGAAATGGCTTCTTTTGCTACTCAATTAATAAATATAATCACATGTTTTTAGTAAGTGGCAACAGAAGTAAATGACTTTCTGACAAACTGAAAGGTCCAATCTTTCATACACTAGCTAACAAAAATAACCTCATATTACCTTAGTACTGGGCAAAGAATTGAACTTTTTCACAGCACCAATCCTCAAGAAATTAAATCCCTCAAATCTTTTACTTAAAATGCAAACACAACTTTCAACTACATGGCTTCCTAGTAAGAGCAGACTAAGTGGCTTGAAAAATAGCAGGTATGCACTATAGGTGACTTCAGCTGGGTAGTTCGCACAATTTTAAACAACTAGTTTAAAGACACCTGTAGTCAAGGCTTACCAGGAAGTAGTACAAGATAGTGACCTTTCTGACCTACAAAATTAGGTGTAGAAGGAATTTTATGCTCAGCCAGATGATATAAAATTGTCACCAGTGCCATTTACCACTGCCCAACTGGCTCACTCTGGCCTTTAGAAACCATGGTCATTTTTCCTCTTCTACCCACATTCATGTCTCATGAGCAATCCTATTTAAAAACCCAAGAGGATGGGCAAGGATAGATCACACATGGAAAGATGTGAAACCACAGAAACCAGCTTTAAACCAGTTCCTGCTGTGCCCCAAACTGGGTGTCACAACATCCTCTAATTCTAGCCTTGTATCTAGGTGTCATCTCCCCCAAGTCCTCTATTGCTTGACATCGCAATTGCTCTCTACTCAGTGCCATGAATAGGCCACTCCTTGTTTATACAATTATACAATAAATGCCTTAGCTATCTATTACAACAAAAGAACACATTTAAGCCCAGTTTACTCAAAGCTGTGTGTCAGAAACACTAGCATAACGCTGTCATCTGTTGGTGTGCAGTCAGCCAGAACACAGCCTCAAACACCTTCACGCAGCCTAACCCCTCCAGCTCCAGCAGGAGCACCAGGCCTCTCTTCCCACCTCAATCCGTGCCCTCCTGCCTCCTGTTTGTACTTCCTTGGGTGGATGAAGTGCTGGCATGGTGAGCAGAGTATAGATCCAGTGACCCAAAACAGTGTCGGGTTCACCTCACATGAGCCGCACTGCGATTACAGCTATCAAACTGAGCCTTCCCACCGTCAGCCCTCATCCTCCCATACATCAGACTGAGGTGGCCACATCTGCCGGTGAACCAATAGGGAACTAATCCCAAGCCCCATGCTCCCTTCGAGGAGATTTGCATAAAGCTAAACCAGCTCACCCACAGGCCACTTGGTGGCCAGACCCAGCACAGGCAAAGACCTGAGAGCCACTCAATTTAGATAGAAGTGATAGAAATGCCCCTCTCTGTGGCAGCCATAATTTAAATTAGCTTAACAGCATAGGCAGATTGCAAATGAAGCTCCAAATCTGAGCTCACACTTCTGGGAGCAGCACTACATAGGCATCTTTTCATGACCATGATAAGCTATGATAGATAGGATTCCATCAGCATCTGAAAACACAAGGTATGTCCTAATTGACTCAGCTAACAGAACTGAAGTAATTTTTTTGGAAGCTTCCTATTACACATTCAACAGGATCTGTGTTGCAAAAGGAAGAGTAGAGATTTCATCGAAACAGATGCTGACACTCAGTCACATACCAGCTCCTGAGAGGTGAGGTGACCTAGAGGTCTAGCCCATAGAGATTGTACAAAGATATCATAAAGACTCGAGCATACAAGCAATGCTACAGCAGCGCTGCAGATCTCTCTGCATGTTAATCCAGGTACTGTCAGTCTTTACATTTAAGAGGATAAACTCTTTTAACTCACTTGTATTAACAAGAGCATCTCAAGAAAGAGAAAGAGACAGACGACAGTGGTAAGCATTAAACTTTCCCAAGCACCCAACATGAGGTCACAGGTCCTTCAAGAGCCTTGCTTAAAGTCTCTCCTTCCTCCAAAACGGCTGGTTAAAGACTCTCTCCTTCCCAAGAGTCCTGCTGTCCACTGGCACAGCCACCCCACAGACCATCATTTAATGCAATATCTCAGCTCTTCAGTAATGAAATAGTTCCATAAAAGTGTCAGCTCACAACCAGGAGTGAGACAAATGGTAAAAAAAGCCAAGCAAATGACAGGAATGATCACACTACAGATAGGGAACAGAACAGAAATCATTATTAAGCGCTATATAAATCCATCAGGCAGCTGTCTCATGGATGCTCTGAGCAATGTAGAACTGGAACAGAAAGAGATGGCTGATAAAGGATAAAAAGAAGATATGGAATGGTAGCTTCATAGAAGACGGCTACAACTGGAGTTTTCTCACTAGGAAAGGAATAGTTAAGATAGAGTGGAAAAACCCTGTGTAGAATAAAGGTGAAATGGGAGAAATTATTGTTCATCTTTTGATACAAGAGTTAGGATATATGGAATACAACTAGCTATTTCAAAAAATAAAGGACCATAGCTTTTCCCACACAACTTAGAGATTCCTTATCACAAAGAAAGGCTAATGCTGAAAGCAATACAGGCTGAAAATGTCATTAGGCACAATCATGGTTACAAAGTCCACTTACAGTATAAAATACCAACACTTCGTCACTGTGGATAGACAATACTCAGAGGAAGTCACTCACCTTGGCAAAAATCCCTCTCCCCAAGTGCCCACCATCTGAGACTGGACACTGGACTAGGTGGACCTCTCACCTCATCGTGTGCAGATCCTCCCTCCTTGGGATTTTTAAATTTTTATTAATTAATATAAGTAGATCTTAAATAAGAGGAAGACATCTTCCTTGTTTTAAGGTACACTGTGTACATCACACTGTGTACCACACTAATCAAACAGCATTGTGATTTCTCAGAAAAAGGGGACTAAACAGGACTTCTGGGGTCATTGTGTTCTGGGTGCTTTCACCTTCATATGAATCAGTTAAGTTCCAATTAGAAAATTTATATGCAATGTATAAATGTAATATGGCACTTGAAAATACAGATAGAGAAGTGATCTGTGAACCAAAAGTGCCATGGAAGGAGCTGAATATATAAAAGGGAAGAAAACATTTGAGAAGGAGGTGATGAAAGCGGGAAAATAATCTCACTTCTAATTTCACTCATTTTCCATATAATTTGTCAATACATTTTAACAGCTTGATGGGAAATAAAAAAGCTACTGATAAGTCTCTTATACGTACATGCCTACCTGCACCAGTGTGTCTTGTATATCTCGTATATATGCAAATTGTAGCATATTCAAGGTAAAATATTACTGAAGTACCTTTTGCTGTTCTGGCAGCAAAGAGCTAATTTGAAGTATTTTAAAGTATTTTAAAACATTTTCAAAGAGCTCTCAGTTTCTTCTACTAGATGATTACAAACAATAGATATGCTGGTTAAAATTTTCATATATTTCTCTATAGGTCTATTAATGGAAAAAAATGTTATTAAACAAATATTATGTTTTACTTTATCATATCAAATTTCTGAGTTAGTTTCGCTCCCAGAGACAGACTATAACTATTTTATCAGGGGAAGGGAAAAAGATTAACTTAGAAATATTTACTCTTGCGTATTCATTTGTGACACTAACTACTTTGCATGCAAAAGTCTAAGAAATAACTATTCTAATAAATTACTTGAACTCATAAAACATACAGTGCTTTTTATGTTTAACTATCCCTATGGTCTGAAATACCACAGTTAAATAACTTCAGGTAAGCTGATGCATCTAGAATTTCTATCCTCATATCTTTTATTTAGTAATTAAAAACCCCACACACTTGCGCAGACACCAGAGGCAGTGCAATGCATATTTCTATCAGCTAGTTGACAAGCTGGCAACATTCTTCCAAAATTTTTTTAAAATATTCCTTTTTTTTTTTCCTTCAAATTTGAAAATATGTAAATTGCTAAAAATAATATTCAAAAAATATAAGTTTAAAGTGATTGAGTTGTGAAAACAAGCTGAACTTGTTCTTTATCAAACTGTAGGAGTTGCAGATGAAAGGAGGTGCTATATAAGGAATAGCTAGACTTCAACAGAGAGCACACTGCCAAAACATTTTGGCCTAGATTCTGACAGGCACGCACCCAAGTTGAAGGGTCATGGAAAGCAGCGGTGTAAAGAAACAATCTACAGAGACCAGAAAACATTACACTGCGGATTATGGCTGTGTTGGGGGGAAGGGGGTGGGGGAGAAGGGCAGAGAGAAGCTGCTTGGGGTTTTGTTTGCTTGGGGTTTTTTTCATTTGAAATCTGGGGAGAAAAACAAAAGATACAATGTCTCGATTATGCACTAAGGGGGCGGAGAAGATATACACAATTTCTAAGACAGCAACAAATTACAAAATGTATCTTGTTCTTTTTCCTACGTTGCTGCTGCTCCTTCTCATTTGCTTTCAATGGAATATGTTAGGAGGAAGAACAGACGGCAAACTATCACACACAGTTCCTGAAGCAGGCCAACTTCCACGAAATTCATACTCTGTAATTTGATTAGATCTTTAATAAACACGTCAAAGTTTTTATGAAGAATTCTGGATCTTGCTATCGTTCATGCTCAGGAGTAGTACAGAGCATCATAAAAAGGAAATAAATTCAAATTACAATGAAAGAGATTTGTGAAAGGTCCAGACTGAGTTAATACCTTCATTAATGACAAAGGAAAATTAACAGTTTTCAATTCTTGCAATTCAGACAAGAAGAATATTAATAAAGGAAGCTGAGAATTAGCTAGGTTTAGTTTAACTTGGAGAAGTACAGCCTGTTATATTACAGTGAGGATGGTGGAAGACAGTCAAAGAAAGATGACTGTAAAACAGCACCCGTGTTAAACAACGGAGGTGACTATAAAACAGATGCTCCAGTGTGCACCAGAGAAACTTCTCACTGTAGGTTACAGAAAGGCTTTCACTGGAACAGGCGTACGAACCCAAACCTTTGTGTGTGCATCCACTAACACCAGGATATAGAAGTCTCATCAACAGAATCACAAACACACATACACACTTCAGGGACTGGCTTAGAATGAGTAATGAAACAAAGTTTGTGACAGTTATCAAATTCAGTAGGGCACAGCTCTACTTGTGGATATCAAATGCACTTAATAGGAGCACAACAACCATTCCTTAAACTGAGTACAATGATAGAACCAGCTACTAACAACTCTATTTTGTTAAACCTTCAAAAAAGTCTTAGTGTCTCCAATTAATAAACCTCTGACTGGTGCAATACATCGGTATTCTTGATACTTGGCAATAGAAACTAAAGTTTCTAGCTACTGACATGCTATACACACACAAAAAATTTAATCTTGTGTTTCCTAGATACAATTGTTCAACTCCTTGACAAGCTTCACCTACTCTGGTCAGAAGGATATTGAACATTCTTTTCCACTTACCTAACACATAGCCCACAGTACCAACCTGACTGCTTGTACTTGCAATTCCAAAACGGGCTGCATGCCACATTTTCAGCATAAAATACCACAGACCATATAAGTTATCAGAACTTCCTACTCTCCTTACACCAGTGAACAAGCTTATAAAAAAACCTTTACGTAAGTGTTACCTTTGGTGTTAACATTAGTCTGATGAGTTAAGGCTACAGCAAAAATCACTGGTCTGACTTAACCATGGTTTTGAATGAAATATTATGCTTGGGAATATTTTATTTCAGCTGTTCCCACAACATACCAGCTGTGTATAAGGTACATTTCCCTTCCCCGGTAAAGGGCTCGTAGGTGCTTACATAATTTTACAATTCTGATACAGAGACATTAAATTATACACACCGAAGTCAGACACACAAGGATGGATATAATCTGTTCAGACCAGCACTGCTTCAGCGTATTTCTTAATCGATGACATTTCAAATGTCTCAGTTAAAAACTGATTTATAGGAGGACCAGGAGTAAAAGAAGTCCCTTGACTACTCATCAGTCCTTTAAAGTCTCAAGAGTGTAGATAGTTTCATTAATGGCAGTTTTCAAATCAGTATCCTATGATAAAGACCTCGAATGCCTGTCCAACTGATGCACCCGTTGCAATTTCCAGTACTATGCAAAAGAGGGGGGGGGAGGGAAGAAAGAAATACAAGAGCCTTAAGTCTATTTCAGCCAGTCAGTTAGTCCTTCGCGTAATACTTCACGCCGCGAACAATAAGAACACGTTCACGATAAAGCTTTACCCCAAGCAAATGAAGGGTGCTTCACAAACTACAGCGGAACAGGTAGGGGTGAGGGTCCGGCACACGAGTCCCCAGTGTCCCGCATCGCCCCGGCACAGCACGGGAGATGCTGCCCTCTCTTACCGGAGCGGCCGCTCCAGCCCCGGGCTCTCTGCCCCGAGGCTCCCCCGGGGCCAACAACTCACCACTGCGCCTGCCGCAGCTCCCACCGCCCGGCCCCGCGGGCTTTAATTCCGCGAAACCCCGTGGCGTTGGGCGGCCAGGGAGGAAGAGGGGAAGAAATTCGCGGCTTTCGCACAAAACAGACGCCGACCCTATCGGCGCTTTTCTTCCAGTTTCTCACCCACCACTCTTTTTTTAGCGTGGGGAGGGGGGATCCCGGTGGCCAGCGGCAGCTCGTGTCTCCCCGCCCCACGCCTCCGGGCGAGGGGAGCGGCCGGGCTGCGCCCTCCGCGCCGGGCAGGGGAACGCGGGGAAAAGTTTGAGCGGGGGAAGGGGCGACAGCAGCTCCAGCCCCGCCGGCACCTGGGAGGTTGGCCGGGGGAGAGAAGTAGGAGGAGGTGAGGAAAAGGAGTTTGCGAGGTGCCCGAAGCCCGCGCTCTGTCCGCCCCTGCGAGCCCCGCGCCGGCAGCCTGCGCACACGCGTGGGTCGCCCACAGCGCCCAGCAGAAGGGAGGGGGTGGGGGTGTGGGGCAGCCCCTCTGCACCCCCTCCGCCGCTCCTTGGGGCGGGAGCCGGGTCCCGGAGCACTGCGACCCTTCCCAACCCTTTTCCCTTCCTTCCCCTCCCATTCCCGGCAGGCAGCCTGAGCACGGA
>VYXC01005166.1:409002-423288 GCA_013397175.1 Platysteira castanea | reverse complement strand
CTCGGCTTTCCCTGGCACAGTTCGGCTCGGCTCTTCTCCGCCCTCTCCGGCACGGCACAGCCTGACTCGCTGCGGCTCCGCTCGGCTCGGCTCGGCTCAGCACGGCACAGGAGCTGCTACAGGCGGCTGTGCGAGCCCCCTGCTCTCAACCTCCCGCCTGAGGGGAACCTGCCGCTTCTGGAGGAGAGGGAGGAGAGGGGCGGAAAGGAGAGGGCGCCGGCTGAGCTGGCGGGGCGGGAGGTCGGGGCAGGGAGCGCCGCCGGGGGCGGCAGGTCTCGGGCGCTGGTTGCGGGGGAAAGTCTCCGCGCCTCGGGTGGGATCTGTTGGCTCATCCCGCTCTTGGGAACGCGGTACAGATCGAGTGGCGAGCTTGGTATTATCAGCGCACATCGAACAGCCTGGCTGTATCCTCGAGTCAGGGTTCGTGTTTTTGCTTTCTTTGGCAACACTTGTCTGGCTCCTAAAGCCAGTAAAGGCTCATTGTTCGCAATTGGAATGGTAATGAACAGTATTGCCATTATCCTCTCATTTCCACGTGTCATCACTATCTGACCTTTCAGACAGGTCTGTGTGCAGCTGTGCGACTCTGACACCCGTGGGTTGTGACAAAGGATACTCTCCCCTGATCCAGACCCCAGGTATGCCCTATAATAAAGGCGTCGTTCTCTGTTTCTAAAAGCACTGCAGGTCCTTACGCTTCCAAAGCTTAGTACTCAAAAAGGCATTTAGAATAACAGATAAAGTCACCAGTGCTGGAATTTATGTTTAAATAAACATAATTTCCTCCAATTATTTTAACTTTTTTTTTATTAGATTTTCTTTCTTGCGTGGCAGCTTGTAATTAGAGATGTTGTATAATGATTACAACTGAACCTGAAACCACTGGAAACTCACAGGTTTTATTGCAAATTTGAAATTCAATCCAGGTTCATCAAAGGTTTGCTGTGATTCAAAATCCTTTCCAGCCAATGTCTGGCAATTGATAGGTTTGCCTTTAAGCCCCACAAGCCCTCAGGTTTTCACAGGAAAAAAAAAAAGTGAACCACAACGTGTTATACAAAATACCATGTAGTTCACACACACCCAACACTAAAAAAACTCTACACCTGGAAAACCCTGTCCTTTATTTGGGTGGAGTGGCTGAAAACCAACTTGCATGCTTACCATGAGCTATAAAACGATGTGCTTCAGTGAACACTGGCTCTTTGTTTGAACTTCAAGAAGAATGGGAGCTGTGTGAGATGATCTTATGACACCCAGTATTTCAGGAAGGATGGGCCATGTACCAGATGGGAAATTGTTCTGAGCAAGGTGAAGGAAAGAAGTGTGCCAGGCCAGCTTCTGATGCCTGAGGATACATCACCATTTCTGTCTCTAATGAAAAAGACGTACCAAGTAATACTGGTATGAAGGAGTATGTGGGTATCTGATGTCTGCCTTCGTGCTGGGAGCTATATAACTAACACTGTAAAAATGACTTCAAGCCAGATAACTCGTGAGTTGCTTGGGAGGGCAGACGAGAGGAAGACTAATGTCTCCTTCCCTTTTACCTCCATGACAGGCTTGCAGCTATCTCCAGTGGTCAGCACTGCAGATTGTCTGGAGTGGGGGAGAGGTTGTTAGGTGATGGTGAATGTGCAGCTCCAGGTTGCTGCTGCTTTCATTGCTCCGAGGTGATGGATCCCACTGATGATGAACAACCATCTGGGCTTTATCCAGATAGCTTACAAATGTTCCAGTAGGAGTCCCTTGAGATTTCATCCTTTCCCATTATTCCGTTGCTGTTAAAAAGCAACAAAAAGGATTTTGATTGCTATTTTTTTCCTTGACTAGAGAGTTCAGGCTTGAGAGGTAGGGGTGAGGGGTGCATGTGACTCCACTTTTCCCTCAGGTGTGTGTGCAGCTGTTGAACTGTTATATGTAGTTCACTCTATGTGTCCTTCTACCGTATTTTGCATCCTGAAAAATACTTAAACTTACTCTTCAGATTTGGGGTATTTTTTGTGCTATATGACATGAATGGATTTATTTTTGCTTCAGCTTTTACATTTTTAGAGCTCTAAATGTTTTACCCATTTTTTTTACAATTAAGACCAAGCAAATCTATATTACCTGTTGCATGTCTTTTAAAAAGTGTCTGAGCTAACAATTTGTATGCTAAATCCAAGTCCAATATAATAACAGAAAAATGGAGATACCCCACAATAACACCTTTTCCTCCAGCCTGAGGGCTATTTGGAACTGAAGGAAGGTACAGTCTTTATTTTAATAATTACAACATCTAAATAAAGCGTCAAATAAATCTCTGTCAGTTTCAAGAAACAGGTTCTGAATGTCTACTCTCTACCCTCTTTCCATTCCCGGTTAAAACTTTCCCATTTTACTTCTGGGTGTTGCTAAGCCCACCATAACGTATTATTTAACACAGACTAACACTTAATTATATCTATAATGACTGACAGATGTCTAGCACAGTATATCACCTCAAAGCAAAATATCTTAAATTAGCAATATTCCAGTGCTCTATCCACATCTAACATGGTATGTTCCTATGGTATTTGAACAGTATGTAAAGTCTAGATATGTTATAGTGAATTACATATTCCTAACCAGGAAAAATATTTCATTCTTCCTTCTCTTCTTTTTCAGGAACCTTTAGCCATTCTCCTAGTACATGAGGGGTTTTGGAGAGATTTAAATAAAATTTTTTGAAAAAAGATAGTCAAGTATTCTCATTATCCTGCTGCTCCTATCCAACTTTCCAGCCCTCTGCACATTTGCTTCCTTTAAGAAAATCTGCTCGTTTATTTTGTGAGCCTTAGCAAGATCCAAGGCCTTGAAGTTCTGGCTCTTCGAGGTTGGAGAGCCTAAAGAATATTGAGAATTGTATTGATTGAGGTTTTCTTATCTAACAATGCCCATGTCAGGGGTTTCATCGTATTTTGACTTCTGAAAAGAATACCTCAATGAAATATACTTCAAATTTCAATTAAAGGTGTTATTTTAATGCCTAGTACTCATTGAGGCTTTTTGAGAGCATACTAATTTCACAGAGAATCAGCAGCCAACACTCTTGTCTTAAGAAACCATGAACATGTGGACTGAAGAGGAAGAGACAATGCCAAGAGCCTCACTGATGCCTTTCAAGAGCTTCTTCTCACACAGCTGCTTTTTGGAAGCAAATGTGGGGCAGCCAGAAGGTCTAAAAAGGATGGGGATTCACTGATGTATATCATGTGTGCACAGGTGGAGCTGGGTAATAGCTCCTAAATACGAGCACTGCATATTCACCGAGATACTTGTGGTACCTGGTGAGAGCAGGACATGCAACAGGTGAACTGTCTGGTGACAGGATACACCTGCAGCTCTCGCTCACATTCTTCAGCCCCCTGTCAACAAAGATAGTGACAGGCTTGCGAGACTACAGAGATTACTGTGTGGCATTTTGTTCCTTCAAAGGATGGGCTCTGTGATTTTGGAAGTCTTTTCCAACCTTAACGATTCTGTTATTCTATTCTATCATTTTATAATTTCCCCTCCTGAACCTCCCATTCTCACTTGACCACCACTCTCCACAATGTCCACCTTTCAGGGTAGAACTTCACACCATCTATCCAGAGATGGGATATTACTTGGGTCTGCTTGTCATTTCTCCAGTTTTGATAAAATAGCCTGTGATTTTTTAAAAAGAGCACATTTCCTGTTATTGACCAACTACTGTCTTATTTTTTCTTTGAGCAGACAAAATAGTTGACAACCGAAATATAGCATGGGAATAGCCTTCAAGAAGGAGTGAGGCATGTCCTTGTCCTGAAATAAATTGTTTTACTGAATTTCATCTCTTCAAATTACATTGTACTGTGCATTCCTCATGCCAGGATCCAGCACAGAAAGAAACCGGTCCCTGAGTTTGTCTAAATATCAAAGAAACAGTTCTGTAAAACTCTCTGTTTTAATAGGGTCTTGTTCTGTAAGGCACTATTTGGCCAAAGGAAGGGAGACTGAGAGCTGGTCTCTGGGAGACAGCTGATAGCTGAAACTCAGAATATCTGAGTGCTTCATTGCTTGGTGATTATGAAGGCATTAAATTCCTCAGAACTGCTTGGTTTTGAACAACTTCTTGCAACACATTTTTTGTATGTATGTGTTTAAGCAAATACATCCTTCCACATTACCTACAAATCTTTCACCAGTCAACTTCTATCCCTAGGCCATTCATCACAGCTTTGTGCTCATATTCCTCATTTGAAACACAGGAGGAAACATTATTTTGTGCCATTGGGGAAGACACCAAAAAGACTTTGAAAGTTCCTGAGGACTCACAAAAGTACATTTTACTGCTGCACTGACTGCCCATTTTTCTTATATTGTTGTGCCTGTACCTGCTGCTTGCAGTGGTTTGAAAGCATGTACAGCTTTAAAGTCCACAACACTAAAGCTGAGCTTGAACTCAGTTGAAGGTGTGTGCTCAGGTTTTGGAACAGCTCCAAAAAGACACTCAATGTGCTCTGCAAAGATTCATGAGAAACTGTGAAGAAAAATGGACAGATGGCCTTAGAGCATTTGTTGCCACTGAAGTGCAGTAGACAAAGAGATCCAACAGTAGACAATGGTTGAGTTGGATGAGGTCTTGAGGGTGTTAATCTGATGCAGTGAAAACAAAAAGCTGATAGAAAAATTAATATAAAAGGAAAATACATAGATGGGTTTTCTAGAGTTATCATTTTAGCAGCAGCTTTTGGGGCTAAATAGTTGTCTGTGATCAGGAGGACAAATCACACAGTATTGCTTTTGTTTCCTTATTAGGTAAACCTGCATATACTTGTAGCTTAATAGAGTAAACATGCATATTTAAAATTCAGTGAGTAAAACATTTGTGAAAAGTTAACAGATGAAAGAAACAAACTTCAAATCAATATGATGCAAAATAAAGTTGCACTTTTCATCCACCTTTAACCCAGGCTTGGCATGTTGTGATGATCACAAGAAACATGGAAATATTTTGTAGATATATAGAAATGCAGAACTGGGTAATTTTGACTTGAGAACCTTTAAAGAGCATGTAGTTTGTGAATTGTCAAGTGATAGGCCTTGAAACACTTAAAAATAATTTTGGGAGTGCTGGTGGATGAGAGGCTGTACGTAACCCAGCAACATGCACTCCCAGCCCAGAAAGCCAAGAATATCCTGGGCTGCATCCAAAGCAGTGTGGTCAGTGGGGCAATGGAGGGGATTTGCCCCTCTTCTCTGCTCCTGTGAAACCCCACCTGCAGTGCTGCATCAGCTCTGGGGTCCCAGCACAGGAAGGACGTAGACCTATTGGAGCAAGTCCAGAGGAGGCCACCTAGTTGTTTAGAGCATTACAGAACTCTCCTGTGAGAACAAGCTAAGAAAACTGGGTTTGTTCAGCCTGGAAAAGTGAAGGCTTTGGAGTGACCTAATTGTGGCTTTCCATTACTAGAGGAGAGTACACACGAAAGATGAAGAGAGACTAATTACATGAACACGCAGTGACAGGACAGGGGGAATGGCTTCAAACTGAAAGAAAGTAGGTTTAAAATAGATACTAGGAAGAAATTCTTTACTGTGATGGTGATGAGATGCTAGAACTGGTTGCCCAGAGAAACTGTGGATGACCCATCCCTGGAAGTGTTCAAGGCCAGGTTGGAGGGGGCCCTAATCAACCTGGTCTAGTGGATGGCATCCCTGCCTGTGGGAGGGGGATTGGAACTGGATGATCTTGAAGGGTCTTTCTATGATTCTATGGTATCTCTTTTTCTAGGCTTTTCCCCCCCAAAGTTTAAGAGATTTGGAGGTTGCAGAGGAGACATCCCATAGAAAAGAGACATCTGAAATGCATTTGTAAATGTCAAACCATGGGCCCCTTTACTGACAAAAGTTCTACAACTTCATTTGAATGGTGTGATTTATCTAGGGATAGTAATGACATGCAAGTCATCCGTAGCCTCGAGACCTCTCACAGTGCTGTTATGTCCAGTTGTGCTACATCCAGTGATTAGTTTATTAAGGGGGCTTGAAGGCAAATTAATTATTTAGAAGTACAACAGATTGAGAAATCAGTCTTACTTCCTTTAATGGATATACCATTCTTGAGATTACCATTACATCCTCAACAGCACATATTGTCGAACTCTTACCTGGAAGAAGACCTATATCAGAAAACCTTGAAGTGAAATAAACAAAGCTTATCAATCATAAATGACTATTAAGTGATACAGAACTCTGTAGTGTTGAGCAGGTTTGATGGGATAGGTAGTGACTTTGTTTGGCTTATCCAGGCATAAATGTCCTGTATAGATTCCTGTAAAACTTGTTACCAAAATGAAAGAAAGCTAGGCTTGGCTTTGAGGAGAAAAATTAGTCCCCCTGTAAAAAACTGTTGGTGTTACAGTGGTGTGTTCTAAACTTCCATGAGATCCAAATTTTTGTTCCCACATCTTCTTGTTAATTGGAAATTGATACATATGAGGGTGTTGAGAAGTCTGCCTGAATATAAAATGGATAAAGAAAACAACCCTGAGCATAAACAACCATGAGTAAGTGACAATATAAAAAATATTAGCCAGTGCTCTGGCACATTTGTCCATTATAAAGGAATGTATTCAGGTTCTTGCTGTTAACCAAGAGACGGCTATGATTTGAATAAGAAAGAGGCTGAAGAAGCCCAGTATATGATTCAACCTTACCCTCACAAATTTTAATGATAGCCAGAAATAAGAACTGGAATCTGCAATCAGTCAGTCTGTACTCAAGGGAACAGGAATACGATTAAAGATATTTAAAGTCCAGGACTATACTCGCATTTATTTTTGCAATCTCACTGACTTCCAACTGAAAGCAAAACTGGGTCCCAGCTATATGCACTTCATGTCTGTGGCTACACTGCTGATTAGTGACAGCACATTAGAAGAAGAAAGTTCACACCTGGTAGAGGTTTTCTTATATTACCTGCAGGGAAAAGGAGACCTGGGCGTGGAAAGATGCTAAACATAATATAGCCCTCTCTTCTTCAGCCTATGATGTGAGTTTGCCAGCTAGGGTAGGGATATATGACCTCCCCAAAAAGGCAGAATAGATATTGAATCATTTCTTCATCTCATAAAAACCTCAGGAATTGTTAATGGTCTGAAAATACTTCTGCAGAAAGAATTGCTAAAAAATCATGGTTGTCATCTTGTCTATAGCTTTAGGAAGATTTCATCCCCAAGGGAAATTAATCAAGCCACATTAATACGTACTCAGTGTGATTGTTCATGTCACTCCATGAAAGCTTTCTCTATTAGGATAGTCTTTCATAAGTCTGCTACTGAACTTCTCTTCAGAAGTGGTAAGTCTCATCAGATAAATCTTACAAACTCATAAAGACTTTGTCTCTGGGGTCTGGCAGCTACTTTCTGGTTGTTCTTAGAATATTATTACCTCAGTTTTGTGTACTTTAACTCCAAGATTTCAGATATCTACCATAAAGCCCTAAGTTTCCACTTTTATGTTTCTTCATTTTAGAGCTGAGGTTTTCAATTCTCAGTTTTTAAAATAAGCTACTAATATGGAAAAGGCTACCTACTCCAAGAATAGATGTTTATATATCTTATCTAAAATAGGCTACCTTCTGCCCAAAGAGTTTATCAGCAGTTGAATTACCATACTCTTTCTTTGCTGGATGGAAGGTGAGTCACTCTGAGTTACTGTATGTCAGGATGTTGAAGCTGTGTGTAAAGTTATTCTATTCTTCTCTCTCTTTTTTCTTTTTTTTTTAGTTCTAAATTTAAAACTTACGTTTCTTATATCCAGTTTTAGTTGTGTAATACCTGGAAGATTTCTTCCTTTTCTAGAATAATGTTATAGGGATAAACCAGAAAAGCTGGAGAGAAAAGCATTGGTGAAGACAATGCTACCTGAAACAGGATACTGTAATACATTTAATAATAATTTTATTTGAGTCTGGAGAGTGTTGAAAAGCATAAACTTTGTAGAGCAGAATTAGTGGGGTTTACCTGGAAGTTTGTTATAGAATATGTTGTTTCTTGAAAAAAAGATTCATTCAGGCATTTCCGTGAGAGAATTGTTTTACCTGGCCCAATTGATCATTTTAGTTTTAAAAATGTATCTCCACTGGATTCTGAAACCCTCTTTCTTTCAATGAAGATCAAAGGAAAACGACTTTACACTTTATGTAGAATAATCTGGCAGATTTTATCATGAACTTGGATGCTTTTTTTCCTGTATCTGCTGGGATGATTCTTTATTATCACGGCTTTCACTTGCTCAGCTGAGTTGTATTACTGTCCGTTTTATCTCAGCAATGACAGACTAGAGGACAGTAGAACAGTTCAAGGATACCTATGGCAAATGTAGTGTCAACCTTCATCATCTGTGACAAATATACTGTACTACATTACCATCCTTTTATATGCTGTAAATAAGCCCACATCCTTTGTTTTGCCTAACTCCTTCCAGATGCCCCTTCCGTCAACCAAACCACAGCCCACAGGTTCTCAGTAATATTTGCAGATTGAAATGTGCTTATGGATCTTTCTTTGGCCTACACAAAGGTAATTTCTCCAGGTTCGACAACTGGATCAATGCATTTTACTGCTGCACTCTGCATTATCCCATCCTATTCCTGAGCTGCCATCTCTTCTGGGCGGGGACATTTAGGATACAAACAGGAACCTTACATCTTTATAGTACTGATGGCAGAAGCAACACTGATACCATTTGAAAGGTGGTGTTTCTGTATGAAGGACTGGCCATTTTTCACCCTCAGCTTAGATTTGAGTGGCTTCTTATCTTCCTAACTCAAAACTGGTCCAGGAGACCTGAGGGAATCTGTAGGATCTCAGCCTGGTTTTCTCCACATTCTAGCCTATTCCTCCCCACTCCTGGCTGCTCATACTCCAAAGAAGAGCACTCTCTTTTAGTCTCAGACACCTCAAAGGAGGTATTATGAAAGAATCTGAGCCCCAAACAATGTTTCATAGTAACTTCTAGTGGATCTGATATGCAGCTTTTCTCAGTCAGGAATATTTCAGTCTCCTGGAAATGCCATAATACCTCTTAGGTCCTGTTCACAATAATTTGGCATGTTTCTCTTACTTGGTGTACCAGTGGGAGGAGGTAGCTAGCTGTTTACTCCTTTTCCAGAGCCCACCTGAGTGCCAGCACTTAGTGACTACTCACCACGTGGCACCACTATAATGATAACACTAGTTATAACACCACTGAGACAACAATATCATTAAATCATTTTCCCAGAGGACGTAATAGACAACGATAAAATGAAAAAAGAAAACTATAAATATAAATTATGTTAGTCTTGGAGAAAACCACTAGCTTATTCAGTAGGAAGAAAAAAGACAGTTACCAGAAACCCTTCAGTTCCTAGGAAGGAAGGGTTAAGATTCCCATGAACTCCATCTAACTATGGGTTTTATTTGGACAAAATATAAATTCAGAGAGAACCTGTCCTTGCACAGCTGAAATGCCCCTTCTGCTGTTTCCTTTCCCACTGGAGTAATTAGCTATGGTAGTAGTTCAAAAGTGGTTGCCTGGCATTTATGATTAGAATTGTTAATTCCAGGGTGCTAAATATTTAATTTATTAAGGAATATAGTCTGCTTAAAATCTCACTTCTGCCTACATTTTTGCATTTGAGGTTACAAGTAACATCTACAAGTATAAAGATTAGAGAATATATGTTCCCTCTATTTTTCAATGCACTCAGATGATGCATTTTGTAACACTTCAGGTCTGGTTATTTGGTTGTTATATAACCAATGAGAGCTCTGTCCAGTAGCAGAGGGTCTCCATATGGTTCTGTGAACAGTCCCACTGAAATCAGAGCCATTCATCATGCCTGATGATAATAGTTTGCGAGACTGGGCCAGATCTCATAACTCTCTGCCCTGCCTCCCTGCTTTCCCCTGCACCCTTCCTGAGGGCATTTTCAAACTATACTGAGAGAAAAATATGTCCTAAATCACTCAAAATGGTAAAAATTGTTGAGATTTCAAAATCTAGCTTTTAAGGCCACTAGAATGGATCATTTGTGTGCTTTATGTGTAACAGCATCAGTAGTGGTGTCATCCAATGATACCCTCTTTTAAATGATCACACTTCTGTTCAGCTGAATTAAAGGCCTGAAGAAGGATTCAGTCTTCATTTTTCGTAGAGTCTAAGTCTTTAACCAACACTTTGCCTCACAATAGATTTCAATGACTAATCAACTTAATTTTGAAAATGTTTCAACCTTTAAGTTCCAAAAATTGCTCTCGCTAATATTTCTCGAAATTAGTCTTTGCTTTTGCCTACACTAAATACTGTTTTATCTATATACTATAGATCTCAGAGAGGGTTGTCAGTAATAAAATTATTAAGAATATATTGTTAGCAAGCACTTAAGTTAAAATTATTTTTACTGTAATTTTTTAATCATCAACTGTCGGGGATTTGAGTAATGGCTGATTTACAATGCAATCTGCATTTCTAACACCTGGAGGAGATAGGTTTTTCTATTGGCTTATGCTTACAACGAGTACTCCAGCAAGTCTTTGGGATCACGAAGTGGAAGCCTACCCATCAGGCCATAAATTATAAGCAGTCTCATTAATTTATTTCAGGTTAGCACATGGAGAGTTTTTTATAACCACTGTTGCTATAAGGCAGGTAGAGTGCCTAGCAGCATGCAGGGATTACACAGAGGTTTGTGATCTACTCATCCTGCTGCGTTCAAAGTTTCAAGGATTGTCTTGAAGCAAATCTTTGATGGGTAGCATAGAGTGCTCCTCCATCAAGCACTGTGAGTCATCGCATCGTGTATTGTACAAGTTTATTCAACTTCCACAGACCAGCATATCCCACACAGAGACCTAAGTGTTTCTTTTTCCTCTCTCTAAGGACAAACTTTCTGGTTCTACTTTATATTCTTTATCCACAGCTTGTGAAGCAGAATAGAGTTCCAAATGTGGAGATGGTGACTTGACTTTGCTTTTTTTTCTTCTCATGGAGAAATAAGCCTTGATTAATGATGAGTTTCTGTTCACAGTGTTCTTTCTTTTAAAAGGCAGAACCTGTTCTCTGTGTGTGTGTAAGATGACAGATTGACAGCCATGCGAGACTGAAAGCCCTCTGTTTATCCCTAGTACAGATACAGCACAACTTACAAAAATGCAACTTTCCATGAGATATCTTACCAATGTATTTCAGCTCTACTCTGCATGCCCAGGGAAACATCCAGGATGCTAGAGGTTGTTCTGGTTATGCAGTCCCTTGTCTTTGCCAAAGCTACCCACCACAACAATAGCAGTTTCTGTGATCTGGAGGGCTGAGAACTCCAGCATTCTGGTCTGAATTTGAACTGTATTTCATAGATAAGTGCCTTAATGTCTTGTATCCAATCACCTGAGCCTTTCAGCTAATCTGAGTGTCCTTTGTTCAAAAGGAAAAGAAAGAGTTTTTTTTCCTGCATCTGTTGGTATGGGGAAAACAATCTTGGTTGATGATGCATAGGACTGATCACATTTGTTTCCGTGCTTTGGTGCCTCTTTGAAACTGATGGGGATGTGTCCTCTTGCACGACTAGAAGATTCAGTGAGTTCAGGAGTAGTGGGCAGAGCACCCTGAACATGTAAATGTGTTTTTTGCGCACTGATCACTGCAAAAGATTTTCAAAGGTGTAGATTAGGAGGTTTACAGATCATAGAATGCTTTAGTACCATTTTGGGAAGTGGTACACCAGAAATGGAAATTACTGGTTTCCTAGCACATTCCTGTTTCAAGGAAGCCAAAATTAAATCATCATTCTGTGGTGGGGGCAGTAAAAGGAACACATTGTCTGGGCATGCAGCTGTCCTTGGGCAGGCAGTGGTGAGGGAAAGGATGATATCAAGGCTGGAATAATCTCATGAGCAAAGAGAAAGAGAAGTCAGGAAAAAACATGCATAGGAAAAGTGACCACGGAAACTCCTCAAGACCTTTCTTTGCGTTCTATGCCTGGTGCTTAGTATTCAGAAAATGAGTTTAAAATTATGTGACTATTGTGAATTTTGGTCAGGGATCTGCTCAGGCAGCCCATATATATATATAAATTGAAATATATCTTTACCTTTTTTCCCCCTGAAAATAAGGCTCTGTAGCAGTTTGGTGTAAGGAATTAAGCAGTTGCAGAAATTACTGACATTTGGTCTTGGACATGCAGTGACATGCTTCCTTGCATATATTACAGTGGTAATATATGATTAATATTGCAATTAACAGCTCATGTTTCTCCCCTGTGCACCCAGATACTGAGCAGTCTGAAACCTGATTCAAGAGATCTTGCTGCAGCTGCAGTGCTCTTGGTACAACTCCCCTGTGCTTTTATAACACTGCAACTAATATTTCAATGCTATGCTATTCCCAAAGTCCCAAAATCGTATTTAATCTTCTTTTTTTCCTTTCTGTTTTCCCACTTTCTATGAATAACATTTGCCGCAAGGATGTGAATATTGTCACCACGTCAGTGAAGGTCTACCTAATGCCGAGTTCTCTTATTTCTGTATTTCCTCACTGAATTCTAGAGCATGACCGAAATTCTCTCTCTTCTATGAGACAAGGAGAGAACTCATACCGTGAAACATTGAAAGAGGCTGTTGAAGGCCCTTTACAAAATCTTTTCATCCAGCTCTAGAATCTGTACAAGCCCAAGCATTTCACATGTGTGCCTGATGGAGAATTTTGACACTGACTTCATATCCTGTAGGATTTTGAGAACACTAATAAACTTCCTGGGAGCACATTTATTTACTCACAGAAAGTGAAAATTCAGGATAGTTTGGGGATTTTTGATAAATTTGCTGAGGGTTTAAGGCATCAGATACATATGTTTTTAAAATGTCTCCCTGAGAAATATGCAAGATATAAGCTGTGAATTTTTTCTCCTACCAAAAAGGGTTTTTTCCCCCTCCTTGAATGGACAGTACAAATATCTTCATGCCTTATCTATGAACATCATGTCCTATCAGGAAAATATCTTTTCCCAGTAACTGAGAAAAGTATGTGCTCTGTTTGCAATTTCATGTGCTATCATGTGATAACAAGACTGTTATTTCGAAAAACTCTGTTGACTTTCATTCTTATAATTACAGTGCTTACTTAGTTGTCTGTTTAAATGTTCTTCAGTCCCTAAGGCCATTTTTAAATAAAGCCAAACTCACTAACAAGTATTTTAATGTTTTATTTGAAGTGCTTTTAGCATAGGAAGTTTTTTGCTATTTGTAAACTTTTCTATCAGTTCAGTTAAAATTTCAAGCATAAATTTAGTTCAACTAGCATCATCTGAAGTGTATGTGCTTCATTTTTGCATCCATTTTGTCAGCTATACATCCCCCATACCATATGGTATGATACTCTCAGAGAGAAGCTAAATGTTTTCTGCACAGTAATTGTTTTCATTTCTATTAAAAGAGAAAGGCACAAATAATAAGCACAGTGAAGGCATGCAATCTTTGGCATGTCACTAAATCCTTGATGTCTATTAAAACCCCACCTAAACTTGCAATTCCCTTGACAGAGCACGTAGGAAGGCCTTTCTCCATCTGCTGTTTTTGCTGATGAGATGCCAAATGTCTTTACAGATACTCTCATAGAAAAGGAAGGAAATGCAATTACAGGAATCATGCTCTTAAAAGAACCATTTGAGGAGATAAAAAAAAGGTGAAGTAATTATATAGATATATGAAATCACCTCAGAGACTGATTACAAATTGTATTCATTTACAATATGACAGTGATAACTGATTTTTATGTATTAGTGTTTATAGAAGATGGTGTTTGTATTATCCATCATTCTCTGCTAATTCAGTTGTCCTCTTGCCTTTAAATTTATAGTTTAGCACAGAATAAGAACGTAGCTTTTATCAGGTTTAAACAAATCTAGTAGAAATAACTGAATCTGAATATTTTAATGAGAGTACCAGTTCTTTAAATGTTGTGAAAATGTTAAATCTTAAAATCATCCTGAATATTTGCCTCAGCCTCATCTATACCAGTTTTATACTGTGGCATTGTATTTCAGATGTAGGCAAGCAGATGTGCTTTCAAAACAACAGCAAATTATTGCAAAAGGCACTACTTGTTTTGCTTGTTTGTAATGCACTGGTATGAAATTAGAGCATTTTCTTAGCAACTGAAATGATAATTATACCTTTTTTGGTAACATGTCTAAACTGAAATGTCCAGAACCAATCAGGTGATATATTTTGACATTTTAACCGACTTTTTTTTTTT
>VYXC01005166.1:319216-408983 GCA_013397175.1 Platysteira castanea | reverse complement strand
TTTTTTTTTTTACAGGGAAGGAAACATGATAAACAGGATTCAAGCAATTTTAGACGGGAATTTCTTTCGTATTCACAACCACTTGCTTGAATTGAACTATAATCCTAGAAACATCAAGTTGCTGAAAAAGTGTCTATGAAAATAAAACTGCCTTTTTGAACCATAGGTGATACATTTTCTGTGTTCTCAAATACAGGTGTAAATTGAAAAAGAGTAAAACTAGCAAGAGCAAACAGGAAAAGAATTAAAACACTATGTCTTTGTTGTTTCACTTCCTTTACTATAGAGTGCAATCAATACTTTACAACAGGGTTAATGTGGTCTCTTCAAACATGCTATTATTCTTTCAAAATAGCACAATAACTTTATTAGTTATGCTGTCTGCAGTCTTTCCAATGTGACAGGATTGTGTGGGTGTTCAGATTGTAAGTAATTTTCTTGGTGCCCTCTGTTGGAGTAATTTTTGCGAGTGCTAACAATAGCAGCTAGCACCCCACAGCTGCAAGAAATTGGAGTGGTGGAAGTTCTAATTCTAATTAATATAATTAACACAAACAAAAAAAGTGTCCCACACTGAGAGACTTACTGTTTCTGCTTAATAGTTATAATATTCAGATTCCACATCTGCCAGTTCTTTACTATTCAAGTGAGGTTATAGTTGTTGATTTCCTTTTTTTTTCTGCTTCAGTGACATTCAGGTGCACCAAAAGAGTATTTTAAAACAGAGTTTAGAAATTGATCTTGTAACCAGATGTTTGTGTTGCTTCTTGTACCTTGCTTTTGGAAAGCATCTGTTTTGTAAATAAATGTGAGTAAGCATTGGCCCCATTTGGTGTAGTAGTACCTTCTGCTTTTGGTTTCGGATGAATTCTGAAAGGCAAGAACAGGGATTTTCTTCCTTTGCAAGAGAATCAAGATGAGCAAGTTTAGATATAATCCTTGTAACCAGCTAAAACACCTCAACTGAATACCTCAGTTGGATGACCAGTGGCCAGCCTTTGTGGAGGAAAAATAGAAAAATTACGGTTTGATGAGATTTGAATATCCTAGAGACTCACTTCAGAATTGGGTTAGTTCCTCCCATGGTCTGAGTGACTATCATCCTATGTAATTTTGCTAATATCCTAAACCTGGACAAAAGCTTTTTTTTTTTTTTAAGCTTGGTAAAGTCTTAGTATTCAAACCACCTCTTCATCACTGTTTCTGCTCATAATCCAGGGTACCATTATCCTGGCAGAACAGTTTTTTATTTGCCTTTGAACATGCATACATACATACCACCTCAGTAAAAGGGTGGAAACGTGATGTGCTTGCTGACAATGAGAAATACCTTAGCTGCAAACAGCTGCACTCGTGGAGCAGAGTGCTACTCAGCACTACTTTGCTGTGCAAAGGAATGCTCAGTAGCTTCAGTGCCACTGAATATTACTGTCACCTGTGGCTGGTCCCAATGGACAAAATATGGCAGGAGTCATAATCTGAGAGGGGATTAGTTAACACAGAAAGGATAAGCGTGTTGGCTGGTGCTTATGAAAATGGAAGAACTGATGAAAATGTTATCTTTTGCAATTAAGTTGGTGTTGGGCAATCCGTACTGATTCACCTGCCAAAGTCACAAGTGGTCATATCTGCACAACGTGATAATTTTTCTATCCCTTTTCTTGTCAAGATTGAGTCAATCATCATATGACAGACCACCCATGTGTAAAAAGATATATGTCTGGCGGGAGCTGATATGGGACCTGCAGATGGGCTTACTGGTTTTGAAAAGCAAGTAATTTTCTATTAATACTTCCTGTAGAGGATAAGGCCCTGATACCTTTCAGACGAGCTGTAATTAGGCCAGCATTTGAGGTCTCAGATATTGCAGCTGATAACTGTGTAAGTTATAGTCTTTTTCTAAATTGCCCTTTCATCTTTCAGTCTGGTTTTATGTCTGGCTACAACACTGAATGAATCACTCATGTTAATTAATAGTCAACATATTAGCTGCTTGAGTTGTTTGTAATTTCTTCCCTCTACATTAGCTTATTAACTGTGAACTGTTTTATAGAAGCACCCACTTACAGTTGGGTACTGCGCAAATATGTATAAAAAACCAAACCCACAAAGCGTAGAAACTAAAGAAAGATAAAACTAATGACCTCATTACTCCAGTTTGAATCTCTGTAACAGAAGGTAATTCTCAACACTGGAATTCTGTTTCTGTAACTTACTACTTCCTCAGAAGTTTCTCATTCTCTGTATTTGATTCAAAGAACATGTATTTGCTCAAGTACTTTTAAATGAAACAAGTATAACATTTGTAGTAGCCCTTTTTATGTAAAACGATCAAAATTTGGCACTTACATAATTATTAGATTTGATGTATCACAAATGTACATTGCTCAATTATAATATTCTGAAATATTCATTTGGGGTCCTGTAGTTCATCTGTACTTCTTTCCATGTATTTCTTGCATGATCATTTTCCCCTAAGTAATTAGCAAGAATCAGATGATCTGAACTAAGTAGTTCTTGGCATGGATCTCATAAAAACGAGATATTCCCCTGGAACTACAGAGAAATGACAGAGTTAGATATACAGAAAGAAAGAGTTAAACATACAGAAGAATTAGAAGTGAATGCACATCACTGAATTAATAAGTATATGTTCTCATACCCACATTTTCTTATTAGAAATTGTAAGGAACTTGGGAGTAAGAGACTGAGATATTTGCAAGAGTCTCCTGGAGGATGTAAATAGATAGGGAACCATGAGAAAAATGCAAATTAAAAGAGAAGGAAAAAGCTTACCAGGTTTTCCAGAGGATTGGAAGAAAATGCAATGGCAGCCAAAGCAGGGGTTGGAAAGGGTGCAGGAAGATGAGGGCAGAGCAACAGCCTCTTGCTTTTTTTTTACGCCGGGTCTGTATGTCCAGTAAGAACTGCAGGCCTCAGAGCAAAGAAAAGAGTTATGAGATAATTCCCGAGGGACAAAGTCTGGAGAAGTTCACCTGGGATAAACAGAAAGGCAAACGACAGAAAAAACATCTTATGACAGAGTACTTTAGGAGTGGAGCAGCACATGTGGGAAGTGTGAATGCTCTGTAGCTGAGGTCAGTACTGTAGAGATGGGGAGTATGGGATGGAGAACTGCCCTTCCAAAGCACTACATAAAGTTTGCTAAAATGGTATTTTGTTTAGGGTTAATGAAGGGAATCACAAGCCGAGTTCTGACTGATTAGTCCTGTCAGAAGCCCGGCTCTGTGTGTGAAGTATTTGCACTGCCTTAACCTACAGAAACATCCTAATTGCGTAGGCTTTTGTGTTTGTGTTTCCCCCCAACAGGGGATAGCCTTGGTCTAGACGGGATAAAAGCATTAGGGGAGAAGTGCTAAAATGCATCTAATTACACTGAATTTACATGTACAGTTAGCCTGATAGGAGTTGTACAGTTAAAAATATCCAACAAACAAACAGAAAATATTCTTACAGTTTTTTGGGTTTTATTTTCCTTTAGTGACCACTTGCATGGACCTCTGTCAGGACACAGCTAACTGGAGAAGAAAGATATCACCACTTCTCACTATCTGCTACCAAGCAGGAACAGAAGATAACTGCGTGTTCTCTACTTTACTGCAGTACATTCAGGTAAGTCTTATCTGATAGTTACCTGAAGCAGACCAAGGTTGCAGGGAAGGAGGTGGGGCATCAACCTGTCATCCACACCACTAGACTTGTAGAACACCACGGGTATCTTAAAATACTTCATCCATTTGAAAGAGGGTGTATCCCTGTGTCCTACACAGCAGTTGCTGTGGAATACTTTCTAGCTTGTTCCTCTTTCAGTCTTGCCAGCAATAAATAACCTTAGACAGTAGCAGTAAAGATAGAAAAATCAAATCTTACCTAGTATGCCATATGTTGATTTGCATCTAGGATGCAAACCCTGCTTTCAATAACATCTGTGTGAAACAGCTCTGCTATCCAGCTGCCATCACAGTTTTCTCTTTGGAATGGGGAAAATGTTTCTACATCTGAGTTCATTTGAGGTACACACTCCAGGGGGGCCAGTCTAGCATTATGTCTCCTGAAACTTATGCCAATCATCAGTAAAACCTCAGATATACCAGTAGAGCTTGTTACATAGAATGCCACTGTGCTGAGTATTTGGTGTGTGCTTTCTGTGAAAAAAACCACTAATTTTTGGCCACTTAGGTATAGAAGAAATAGATATGCCCCCCATAGACATACACCTTTCACTGAATATTTACTGCTGCATAAACCTTGCCAGTGAATTCAGTGGTTCCACAGAAGGGAGAAAATTCTTAACTAGGTAAATGAACTGACAAAGACTTTGAAAAGTCATGAATTTTCCAAAACTGAGGAGTTTATGCTGAGAATTACTGTATTACAGGAAGTAGTGTTAGAATTACTGTAGAAGTAGGTGAGAAGTTGAGCTGGCCACAACATTTCAGGGTTGGTTTTTTTTTCTGTTGACATGTGTTGTTGTTTCACAAGTGTGTCGTTTTCAACACAACGTTTTAAGAGAGGCTCACCCATCATCATTAGCACAAGCACGCATCACGAAGAGCTCCAAAGTCAGTTCTCTTTTCTGATGACTCATAGCAAAACATTTCACACATCAGAATGTCACACTTTCACAAATTCAGAGGCCTCTAAATAACCTGGACATTAAACATGTAGGAGGTATCCCTTGTTTCATGTTAGAGGTGTAGCAAATGGGCTCAAACCTACTTTCAGAGTCAAAATATACTTAACTAAGTCCAAACATCATACCAGTCATGTGGAAAAGTTCAGAAAGTGCTTCTACCCTGGAGTACAGGAATTATATTTTTAAGCTACAGCCATTACATTAAACTAATTTCATAAAATATGAGTATGAGGTAAGTTAAGGGTATGTATGGATTGCCTTTTTCCAAAACACCTGAAAAAGAGCAGTAATAGAGACACTGCCTCCCTGTCCTCTTCCTAAAACAAATACATCCTGTTTTTCTGCCTACTGCCTATGATCCTTATTGCAAGCATTTACATCATGCATGTTTTTATGTCTTTCTTTGCACGTTGTTTTTTTGGATCTCAAAACAAAACAAGCAAACAAAAACCAACCTCAAACACAAAGAGTTGTTTGTTTTTAAGCTAAACTCACCTCATGCCACCGTTACTCTTCAGATATCCTTTTATTTTAAATCGAGCTATGCAAGGGATAATATTTATTTAGTAACTGCAGGTCGAACAAAACTGTACTAGTGTGGATTATGGGATGCATTAGTAACATTACAGCATCTCAGAGACCTGTCATGAGTTAGAGCCATGTGGTATTTCAGGCTGCATCTTCAGTGCATGAGAAAACAACCTCTTCTTCAAAGATGAGATGGTCTAAGATAAAGGACACCAAACATGTACAAAAGTGTTCTGGAGGTAAAAGGAAATTGTGTCTCAGTGACTGACATCAGATACCCAGATGATTTTCAGGATACCTTCATATGAAAGTTATCATGCCTTGCATATAAAAGAAATATTGAAACTGCTTATGTACTTTGGGTTCTGGTTTCCACAGTCTCTGAAGAAGAAAAATATCTTGGACGCAGATTTCTCTGTGCCCACAAGTTCTTGATTGTATTTAAGTCCCTTTGAAGACAAGAAGTATATACAAAACATTTCTTCCTCTCCCAGTATGAAGGGGAGCTCTTTGCTTATGCTGCTATTCCTTATTTTGCACTTCCAGACGCTATAGGTCTCGATTTGCGGTGAATTTATAATTTTTTTTTTAGTATATTTTTTCCATTTAGAAATACCTTTAAATTGCCAAGGGGCTGCAAATTGTAGAGAAAAGCAGGTTGGCCTATCAGTGTATTGCTGCTCCTGCTGGTATTTGTGATGATATGCCAGTGACAGGTTGGGTAAGGTCTGTAGTGCCCCTGCCCCCTCTTTCTGGCACTGCTGAAGCTGTAAGGGAACTCCCCAGAATGCCTGTGTGCTGCACAGGAACCTGCTGTCCCTACCCCTTTGCAGACTCAGCACACCCCCAAATGTACATGCACAGATGGTCCCAAGCTCAGCTGGTGTAAATCAGTGCTGCCCATCCGGCAGATTGTATGTACTTGCTGTAAATAGATGCTGAACATTATAGATCCGTGTCAGTGTAAAATCACATTTCTGCGATATTGGGGCTGGGAACTTCAATCCATAAAACCCAGGCAAGTAAAATGAAAGCTGCAGTCACTTGACAGAATCATAGAATGGTTTTAGTTGGAAGAGACATTAGAGATCATCTAGTTCCAACCCCCTTGATGTGTGCAGGGACACCTTCTACTCCACCAGGTTACTCAAAATCCAACCTGGCCTTGAACACTTCCAGGGATGTGGCATCCACGACTTCTCTGGGCAACCCGTTCCATTGCCTCACCACCCTCACAAGAAAGAATTTCTTCCTAATATCTAATCTAAACCTACTCTTTTTCAGTTTGAAGACATTATTCCTTGTCCTATCACTACATGCCCCTGTAAAGTGCTCCTCTTCAGCTCTCTTGTAGCTACTGGAAGGTTGCTGTAAGGTCTCCCCAAAGCTTTCTCTTCTCCAGGCTGAACAACCACAACCTGTTCAGTATGTCTTCAGAGGAGATGTTTCATCCTCAGATCATCTTTATGGCCCTCCTCTAGGCCTGCTCCAACAGGTCCATGTCTTTCTAATGTTGTGAGCCCCAGAGATGGATGGAGTACTCCATGTGAGGTCTAATAAGGGCAGAGAAGAGTGGGAAAATCACCTCCTTTCACTCCTATTTTGATGCAGCTCAGGGTACAATTGGCTTTCCGGGCTGCAAGTTCTCATTGCCAGCTCATGTTGAGCTTCTCATTAACCAACATCCCAAGTCCTTCTCCTCAGAACTTCTCTCAATCCGTTCTATGCCCAGCCTGTATTGAGGATTGCCCTGGCCCACATTCAGGACCTTTCACTTGGCCTCATTCACTTGCTTCCCTTGACATACAAAATACAGTACTTTATTATATGTTTATTTTTAGTGCATGTACAATGTAATGTGAGAGACTTAATGTTACCATGGGAACCATGACTTTGAATTCCTGACTTTTTTATATGATGATCTATTAAAAAAAAAAAAGTCTACAGAAAGATCATGGGCAAAAAATATTGGACGGGAACTCAAGTCAATGGTACTCAAGTATGATTAGTATGAGGGGGAGAATATCAAACCTAAGATACTGCCAGTCTTAAATAGTAACAATAATTATAACTGGCTAAGCATCATGGGTTTGAATACAACTAAATGGATCTGGCAAGAGGATCCTATACTGCTGCCTATATATGTTTCAAATTTTATATATCTGCCCCAAATTTCATTGAACTAGCACGTGAACATGATCATTTTTCTGCCAGTCTATTGCAAAATGAAAACAAATAGCTATCAAAAAGAAAAGAAAAAATGGATCTATACTCCTGTGTGGAGATTCAGACCTACCTGTTGAACATAGTAAAAAGTTAATTTTTAATATATGTTAAATTTTTAAATTATTTTTTTCTGTCTCATATTTATCCAGAAGTCATTCTATTCTATCTGTCTTCATTGCACAGCCTATACTGTAGCCTGTAAAGAAAGTGTTATGACCACTGTACAATTTTGTAACTCTAGAAAGGTAAAGATACAGCCGTAGATAAGTTAATAAAGGTTTTAAATTTATTGTTGCTCAATAAGGAGTAGATTCTTCTTCCAGCTGCACATTCAGACTGTCTGGAGAAATGAGATTTCTTGTGTGTCCTGAGGGCTCCACAGAAAAAGTACCTGAGACCTATAACTCGTCTCAAATCTTTCCGAAGGAAGGGGCTTATGCTGATGGAGAAGGTTCATTACTGTGCCTCTAATTACCATCCAGCCATAATCCCTGTCTGAAATAACTCCATCTATGTGAATTTTTGCCCTATTCAGTTAACAGCAACATGAAGAGTCTGATCAGAATCTCAGAAGTGTCTCCTATTTATGGTTTTATTAACTTTCCTGCAGTGATGTCCAAGGAATCAAAGATTGCTAATTGTCATGGGTGTTCTCCAGGAGTGGGAAATCCTGGATAACAGAACTGCTGCAAGAGGTTCTTCTCAGACTGCTGCCCCGAAAGCTGGTCTGCTACTCTCTCGGTGGTGCCACTAGTTTCCTTTATCCTTGCACACATCAAAATAATTTGAAAAAATCACATGGCCACTTTCAAAATTTGATTGAAAGCACCCAATCACTTGGGTTGGTTTCTGTTGATTAAAAAAGTTTTGGTTAAAATCCTCATGAATTAGGCATTATTAGAGAGCTCAGAGCATTTTAAAGGGTACAACTGTTTTTTCTGTGCACTGTGATTCTCTTCCCTTGCATTCATCACCAGAGGTCTATCCTCTGCTACACTGTGGAGCCTAAGAGGAAGTAGAACAAAATGCTTCTTTGTGCTCTCTCCCTTCAGCCCTGTCTCTGCCCTCTGTTCAGGGCTCATGTTTGTACACAAAAGTATACACATCATTCATAGTGGCAGAAGAAAATCTGGATGAGCTGGGTCCCTTGCGGATGTGGAGCCAGAGGGCATGATCAAGCATGCAGCTGTTGACTGATGGCTCCTTTGTGTACAATATGAAACTGAAGTAATTCCTTCTTCTGGATAGTTTAGCTTATTGTTAGAAGAAAATTGCTTTGGTTTTATTGGGGTAATGTGCCTGCTGGAGGGGGTTTGCATAAAAGTTTTTGCATCTGAGAGCAGTGAGATGCATAATATTAGTGTGATCATGATGTCGTCTTATTAGCAAGACAACTTGTCCTTTTTTGTCAGTGAATTGCAAAGATCTGTCAAGGCCTAGTTTAATCTACTCCCTGTAATAGGATTTGTCTGTAGCTTGAGGAAACAGAAGCTTGTAATGCATAGGGTTGTTAAGAAGAGGATGTAAGCTATTTGAGACTCTTTAATAAAATATAATATCAGTATATTCAATGAATATGGAAAGAGGGATCTAAATATTTCTTGTTACAACCCTCAAGTACCTTGGGAGAGGAGGATGATATCAATTAAAACAATGAGGAAAAAGCAATATCTCTGAATTCTAGCCTTCCTCAAAGTTAAATATTGATGTAAGCGAGAGTTCAATTCAAGAATCTCATTGCTCCTGCTGTAACCATTAGAGTAAATCCCTGCCCCATTCCAAGGCAAGGTTAATGTATTTAGGGAACCTTGTGAACAGCAGCTTTAGTTGCTTTCATGTACACCCATGCGTGGCCCTTCTGCAAACAAGGCAGCTTTAAACAAGGAAAGTTATTGCTGCCAGGAGTACAAAGTATTCTGCCCTGTGAATTGCCTCACTTCCTATGTAACAAGCTTTGAGAGGGTTGAAAGTATTTGCAGTCCTAAACCTCACTCACCTCCCTCAGTATCTTTACAGAAAACACAAAAATCGAAAGCTTTAAGTGCCTCTTTTAAAGGGAATTTTGGTATCCGGAGGAAGCAATCAAAACAAAGTGATTGAATTTTTTTTGTGGAGAGAGCCATTAGGAACAGGGTTCTGTTTCGCAGAACTTTAAGGTATACCATGGTGGAAACAGACTACTTTAATGTAAGATTTATGATCCTCCTTCACAAACACAGTTTTACCCATCACATGTACACATACCTCTGTTACTGGACATTCCTGGAACTGGAGTTACTTGAACTAAAACTGGCATCTTGTAGTCATTAATAATTTTGTAGTGCCTCTAGTACATCAAATTCACTGTTTACTTTGCTGATTAATATGACCTTCGCTGTGTTATATCTAGACAGGTTAAATACCCAGATTGCCAGTCAGTGCCAAAATATCACTAAATCTATTAACATGAAATCACAAATGAACAACTTGGGACACTTCTACTCTCTTGAAATATTCTGTAAGTATTCCTTGACTACGGTCCTCCAAAAGTACTGTAAGGCAAAATACATGTTTTGAAACTGTATGTTCCGGTTCCCATAACTGGTTGTTTCTGAATACAAAATCTAGATTCAGATCTCTCAATGCCTTACTCACAGGTTGCTCCAAAATGCCAGAAACAAGTAGTCCTCAGTCTGTGGAAAGAGAGAAGGGGGAGGTGAAAGGGCCAAATTTCAGTTTGTTTGTTGGGACTGAGGGTGATTGGGGGGTGGTTTTTGGTACCTGCAGAGCTTTGCAGGAATGGCAGAAGCATTAGCATAAGTATGACAAGATTTTTTGGTTTCAATCAAAAGAAAATTGTTCAGGGTTTGTCATTATGAAATGAAAATTCTCTTTGGACAATGATAAAAGAATGAAATGAAACAAAAGGGGATTTTTCCCTAAGGAGTTATCCTTAGTTTAATGACTAAGAATTTGTTATTAATTAACCGGAGTTAATCTGGAAAACAAGGAAGTTGAACTCCCTCTGTAAAGTTATTTGCTAAAGGAAATAAGCCTGGATATTATCCCAGACATACAGAAGGGAGAAGGAGTATAGGTCATTTTCTCATTAATTACATTTGAGACAAAATAATACAGTGAAAGCAACAGAGAGAATTTTAGTCCAGTCATTACTCAAATACAGTCCACTGAGGCTTTCCCCAGGTGAGGAGGAGTGCAGTGCACCTTCAGGGAGTCCAGGATCCCCAAAGAGTTTGTAAACTGGCTTGTGGAGAGACAGCAGATGGTTATACTTGTGGCTTCACCCATCCTCTGCCAGGAAGCTTATTCACATTGGGAACTGCTGCAGTGGTGAGACTGCTCTGGAGGCTTAAATTGGACCTTGCCAAATAGCAGCACATCTCTGTATTCTTGAGCAAAGGGTCTCAGGTTACTCCCCGGAACTTTTCCTTCCAAAGCAGATATTACCTTGTTTTTATTGGAGAGTGTGGAACATAAAACATATTTTTTATTGCTACTCTGTTTTGGGTCCCAAAGGTTTTGCTTATGATGAGCAACATGACATCCAAAACATTTCATAACTTCCTGGAGAAATTTGAAGTCTGTAATTCTCAGTGACTTTTAACACAGCAGAGAATTGAGAGATTGAGGGCCCTACTCACAGAGGGACTTGAGAAGCACAGATCATGGGGGCATCCAGGAAAGTACAGATCAATCCTTTACCTGAGCTGAAGCAGGAATTTGAAGGTGGTTTCAGTTTCTCAAATAAATGTGTTAACCACAGATTATAGTGCAACCCGAGGAGCCTCCCAAGACTAGGAGGTCTATGGGCACTTTATTAGGCAGAATGCTCTCTGATTCACCACATTTCCATATCTGTGCACAGGAGAAAATCCTCAAAGAAGAGAGCAGGAGACACCCAAACCCCTATAACCTAGTGAAAAATGTGTTTAGTGGTAAATTAAGAGACCAACATCCAAGCAAGAATGCAAGGTTCCTGTGCCTCTTAAGTGTGTTGACTTACTGGGCTGTAAGAGAAGGAGTTAGTAGAGGGGAATAGTTTCCTCTCTTACTGCCAGGGGTGTGGTGTCTATCCTGGTATTGCCAAGTGCAGTCATAGCTGCCAGCTCTCTCTGTAGATCAAGACTGCACCCAGGCCTGTGCCTACCTTCCAGTAAAAACATTGATGGTGCTAATGATGTAATTAGAGGGACCACTCTGTCTCTTCTTTGCATTTTACTTGCATTAGACACAGTTCCAGGAAACAAACATTATTTGTAAAAGCCATAATTAGGGACAGGGAACACCTAGCTTTCAGGTTCTGCTTAGTCTTGTGGAAAACAAAGAGTTTTGCCAAAGACTTTAAGTGGATAGTTTGAGAGGGTGTTAGTGATCTTAATGCCTAAACATTGAACTAACTGGTATCCTTGGGCATCCTTAGTTGAACTAAAGTGGCAGCCTTAATCAATAGATTAGAAGAGAGATTAAGGTCTAAAACCTGGACATAAAAAAAGACTAAAAAGCAGTGTTTTTTCAAAAAGCATAATATCCATAATTAACTAATTTCCCACTCAAAATGTGAAGTACATCTCATCTCATAAACACTCACACTGTTGAAAAAACATAAGTAATGTGTTCCTGTAGTGTGAGGAAAAACAAGGGCTGACGAGAAGCCATGAGCAAGGTGTCAATGAAGTTCTGTGAGTGAAGCTAATCTGGGTAGCAAATTATTTTAATAAAACATACAAGAGAGAGCCTGCTTTGAGTATAATGGTGGAAAGTCACAAAGTAAACTTACTTTGTCTTACTAGAGCTAGAGGCTGCTGAAAGATTTTTCTGACAAGTTTTGTGCTTACCAAACCCTCACGTAATCTCAACAGCAGCATTGCAGCATGGTTAAGAGCACAATCCTATACATTTCAAACCAAGGTAATAAGCAAAGGGCCTGTGAAGTCAAGATTCTTAACTTCAGAAGGTGAAAGTTTCTACTGACTTCACCTTTCTAAATATTTCAGGACTAAATAAGAGTCTGTGGTCTATGCAGCTGCAAGGGAAGCAATGCTCCAAGCATATTTTTTCAGCTTATTTGAAACAGCAGATAAAATAGCCAGTCTTCATGCACACGTACACACATGACAGGCACTCTGTTAGTGAGATATCACAGGCCGTACATCAGGTGCAGTGGTAACAATTCTAATAATATTGAACACAACTGAGTGAAATTAACCCGTGGGGGAAAAAAAATCCTACATTGCAATCTATTATTCTGTTGACTAATCTATCAAAGGAAGGAGCACTTGTGCCATTTGAAACTGCGCTGGCCATTTTTCTTCCCATATAGGATCAATATATATATAAATAGTGAGGTTACAGTTAGAAAATGGGTTTTAGATAAGAGAGCTGAAGCTTGAGAGTTGGGCTGTTGATACAGCAAATGCCAAGATTCCTTTAACCCACAGATACGCTAAAAATTGCACAGATCTGCAGAAAACAGTAAGAGGTAAGAAAATCTCTGTAAAAGATAAATTTCTACGTAATGTTGGATCCCTTTAGCAATAGAGCTTCATTTTGTGAGTGGTGCTTGTGACTGGATAAGGGGCTATTTCCTGCGGGAATTCTTCTTGAAAGCCTGAGCTTTCCCTGTGGGAAATTTTTTGTACAGGCAGTAAATATTTTGCAGGCCATTGCACATTAGCTTGCCAGATTCTTCCCTCTTCTTAACTAACAGATAAAAAGAGATAAAAAGAGATAAAAAGAGATAAAAAGTTTTCTGTGGTACTTTGAGAAAAGCAGTCGTAGACCTTTTCTCCCCTTTACAGTAAATATTCGGAATGGTTACCTTTATTTGGATCTTCCTCAAGCTGCTGCAGTTAGGATGTAGACTTTGTCCAGAGCAGGAAAATTGTGCATTGTCTAGTAGACTGCACTGGCCAACTGTTTGCTGTCTAAATTCTAGAAAAAAAATCCCTAAGAGTTTAAACTTGGTATAATAACCTGCACCATTTTTGGAAGACCATGCATCATAGTGGTGGACAAAAGCAAGGTTTGTTTTCTCTTGGTTTAAAGTCTGTATTGCATCTCATACACATCGTGGTAAAGAAACAGAGATCACATCAGTGAAATACGGTGTCAGGGACAGGTTGCAAAAACATATGGTGGAGATCACAGAGAGCCAGTGTTGAAGTTTTAGTGCTAGATCTCCAGCATAGTCTAGGAGAACTTACAAAATGAAAATAAAACCATTTGTCTCAGAATCCAGGTGCACAGATGGTCCATTTTGAGATGGACAGGAGGTTTACAGGCAACCTGCTATAGTGCCATCCTCACCTTCATCCTGAAGAATTCAAAGAATGTTGAGAAAATTACACAATAGGATGTGATGGTCCATTAGTTTTTCAGTAAAAGTGTGTGCACAGTTATCACTCTCAGGTGAAGCCTAATGTCTGAGCCTTGAAATGAGCATGTGGGGAGAGGGAAAATGAGCACGGATATGTTCTGCAGAGAAGACCTGATTTTTTATAAACTAGAACAGAATGCACTGAGCAGACTAACCAACAGTTCTTTGGACATGGCCATTAAACAAACATTGAATGACTCTATATTCTAGACATTAAAGATATATATTCCCAGTGGTAAAAGGAGCACATTCATATATGAACATCAGTCTCTTTAATTTTAATAGACCAGACGTAGAACCTCTTACACCTGCTGTGAAAAATAAGCTGTAGCTGAGAAGTGAGAGTCGAGCTAAGGAGCCCATGACACTGCTGGTAGTATCAGAGTCCGTGGTGCAGGCTCAGCATTGCATTTCAGGGTAGCAGCCTCCTCCCTAGACACCTTCCCCTCCAAGCTTATCTTCCAGCCCTGTGCTTGTCAAGTACCAGTCAGAGATCAAAAATTGTGCACAAAACCTTAAACATTTGTTTCTTCTACACATATTTACAGACATAGTGCAGAAAAAAATCCTGTTATTTTTCATTAATTAAAGCTCTTGATTAACAAGCACTTATTTGCAGTTCTGTAAGTTTCTTTGCCTTTCAATGTGCAAAATAATAAGAAAAAAGCATGTGCTCTTTTGACAGATTTCATCTTAGGTAGTCAGACACTTCACAAGTATTAATTAGTCTAACACTCCATTTATTTATCAGGAGACTTTAAACGTACTCAAGTCATAAATGACGTTGTACCATCAGAGTAGTTTGCATCAGTGATCTCAGCAATTGTACCTGGGATTAATCGTTCTGTTCCAAACAGGCCACAGCACAAAATTTGTTCTAATATATTTGCTCAATAAAGATGATATAAATTCATATCATTAATTATTTCAAGACCTCCTAAGGGCAAGAAGCTTCCTCGTATACTGTTGGGGTTTTTTTCTTTTTTAAAATGAAATTGCATTCAAGGAAATGAGAGTATAAATTATT
The DNA here is from genome assembly GCA_013397175.1 of Platysteira castanea. Taxonomy (NCBI): domain Eukaryota; kingdom Metazoa; phylum Chordata; class Aves; order Passeriformes; genus Platysteira; species Platysteira castanea. Next base: position 394,169 of record VYXC01005166.1, on the reverse strand, counting down.
TTTCATTATATAAGTTACCTTGTAGTGCAACATGTAAGGAAAAAGTTTTATGAGTTTCTGAAGAGTTACTGTAAAATCAAGCACATCAGAATTTTCCCGAATTAGTCTCAAAGCATTGAGGTTAACAGACTATTTCAAGTCACTGCTTTTTCCTTTTATTTTGGCTTCAACAAGAGCAGGATGGGCTCTAAAGCAGTATAGCCTCTTGTCAGCAAACCAGTTGTTAACATGTACTTAAACCATGTTTCTTAAGAGTCCCTCTGAAGAGAGGTTGCCTTGGAGGATGCTTAAGGTCCAGTGTGTGCTCAAGTACTTTGGTGAACTCCGGTATTTTAAAGAATTAAAATATTTTGTCAGGAATCCAGAAATCAGAAGGACTTGGGCAAGTAGTTAATTGTGTTTGAGAAAAGGCTCTCTCATATAACCAGCACAGGTTAATAAAAAGTAAAAAAAAAATGTATTTTTAGAAACCAAGTAGTACTAAGGATAGTAAAATTTAATGTGATGGACAAAGAACAATCTTGAATATATACCATAAAACAAGCCTTTCAGATTCCTGTTACGTGGAGGTATCTGGATAATGAATGGAGATAACTGTGGAGAGTGAATGATACTCAAATGAGAAAGTCAGAGTTCAAAACCTTGTTTCAGAAAAATTCCTGTGCAGGCTGCATCCTAGTCATTAGGGTACATGATATAGCATGCCTTTCCGTGTTTGTGTTAGAGCTGGAAATAACGTGGAGTCCTGTGTGTCTGCTCTGGAGCATCCATGATCTGTGCCATGCAGAGTGCGCCAAGCTCCAGGTCAGAGACTGCCTTAAGGAGCCTCTACCAGGCTGCAGTTGCTCTAGCAGGCTGGGAGTCTCCCACAAAATGCAGAATCACTGATTCAGAAAGGAGGAAACTTCCCTGGATCCTCTCCTGCAGCTGCATGTCTTGACCTCTCAGCTGCAGAGGAATGTGCTCTAGCTCCAGGGGAACCAAATGCCCCTCTGCACAGCACCCCACTTCCATCAGCAGTGCAGGGGACACTCAGCCACCATAGCTGCACCCTCCAGGCTCTTTATCCTGGTCAGAATGTTTTCCTGAGTGGTGAGAGACAGAGGTCTGACAACTCTGACTGAGGAGGTGTTGAATCAAATGTGTCCATTTCCTAAGAGAGCGAGTTATTTAAAAAAAGTAAGAGTAAGTGCTTCATCTGGTGGAGGTTTTGAGACTCTGAGTCCTGGTTAGATCCTGAACATTAGAGAGGTGAGTATTTCAGATATTCAGGAGGGTTTGGTGTTTAATTCAATGTATGTTCAATGTATGGCAGTACTTAACAAACATTTGGGGTGTATAATGATCCTGTAGGCTATAGGGAGTATGTGTGTACATTCTAGGTACATGTGTATTATTTGTAGAGGCCTAAATAAATTTTTAGATCTATTTCTAAGTGCCCAAACAAACCCTAACATGCCAAGTCAAATTCAACTTCGTATCACAAAAAATTGAAGAGAAAAAGATCAACAAAACTAACCGTTAGGATAAATGAAAGAAAAAGTAGAAAACCACCTACTGGAGAGATAGGGAGTTTAAAGATAATTCTTTGCTGAAGAAACTGAGGCCATTTTATAAAGTGGTCTGATGTGTGTTTGAAACTCCATTTCACATAGAGAGAGCAATCTTGTTTCTCAGCTGGTATAAACTGTCAGGGATACACTGAAGCCAATTTCCTTCAGCTTCTGATCTGGTCCAGAGATAACTTCTACTTCTATCTATACTGGTATCATCTAGTATCATCCATGCTGGCATCAGGATGAAATGTTCATGTCTGCATATAGCTTTGTGTCTGGAAAAGACACAGGACTGTGCTAACATAGAGGAGAAAAACAACTAGTCCAGAATAAAATGGATACAGATAGCTGAAAAAAATCTGTATACACAGTAATGCACCAGCTACTCCTTAGTTTCTGTTTTTATTTATTTAATAATTGTTGTCTTCAAAGTGGATGTTAATTATATCAGCTTCATTCATAGACTTTTCCTATGCAATACAAGAGCATATTCCCTCTCACTGAAGGCAGACGTTGCTGTAATATACCTAATGCACTGCTACTGTTTCATGCAGAGAGGATATAAAACATGATGAGGTTGGGGAAATGGCAGTCAAGTGTGATTATTGCACTGGTCTTTGGCAACAAAAATTGCTATACTTTTCCTCCTTTAGCAATCCAAAATTTTGCAACCAGTCAGTTAGAATGCAAAGGCTAAAGTGACTGAGGCTTATTTTGAAACATTTTCCCAACATTTTTATAGAACCTCACAGACCTCAAAGAGGTTTTGTATAGTTTTTTTCTCTTGTGGAAAGCATGTGTGTGTGTGTGTGTAAGTGATGTGTGCATGCATGCCTATTCTCCTAAGGCAGTTTTACAAGCCTTCCACCTGTGGATGTAAGTTCAGTGATTATTCCAGGATGCCAGCCTGGAGGTACGCAGGCCTGGAGGTGTGGAGTCCGATGAACCTAACCACATAACTAGTGCCTGAGGTGAGAGATTCCAGTAATTTTCTCTGCTGTTATGGGAAATCTCATATGTAATGTCCAGTTTTGACAGGTTTTTCTGTAACTGGTGTTTGGCTATTGGATGCACCTTTTGCTGGAACAAGACCGTCCCTCAGGCGGTGATTTGATGTCGGCAGCAGTGCTGCTGCCTCAGCTCCTGTGCCAGCTCTCAGGTCTGCACAGCTCTGCAGGGGAACTGTGTGGGGAACTGACCTGGATAAAAACAAATATCCCACCCCACCATCAAAGGCCAATTTTTTCAGTTGGAATCTATGCTGGATCTATGAATGGCTGAAGAAGTGCTTGTACCAGCATGGTGCTGGGAAAGTCAAGGGGTTGGGACCAAGCACCTGGAGAGAAAGAGGAGGCAGATTCTTGAGGTGATTTAGCTGATGTAAACTTACCCACTGCCCAGCTCCAGGGTAACTGTGTGTGCTTGCACCACTACTGCTCTGATTCATGTTGGTGCTCAATCCATCAGATTTAAATGACTGCATTACTCGCAAGACAAAGAGAATTTAACCTTTTCTTAAGATGATAACCTGCAAAATATACCATTGCTGCTGGAATGCTGGAGCTGCCCTCGAACTGCCTCCAAGCCCAGTCAGGGTGTGGATATGCTAAATGCAAAGATGTCACTGGTACTGACTTGCCAATCAATTTGCCTACTGGGTACACGACACCACATTTTTAACATCTCTGCCACTGTTCAGTGTGTGTGGTGTGTTCTTGCACACGTTTTAAAATAGCTATGTCACCCCTGCATTAGTAGGCAGGCACTTTGATATAATATTTGAGAGACTTGTAAGCAGATAAATTCTAGAATTTGAAATTAATTCACTGTGGATACGGAATACATCGACAATTCACCTTGAATTAGATTTGGCCTGAAGATGGGTAGAAATCTGAGGTGTACTAATTGACCATAGCTTGGCTGTAGCTCCACAGGCACTTGCAGTCACACTCATTCTGGCACTAAGCAACCACTGTTCCTGCACCTGTGATACAAGGGCAAGATGTGTATAGTGTGATCCAACTCTTTTACAGGAAGGTTATAACAGAGAAACAATTTTCACTAGGAAAGTGGTGTTGAAAGTTTGATTCTTAAACTCACCTCTTCTTCTGAAAAATAAGTTAATCATATTCTGACATCAGAATATTAATAACTGTGCTATTCTTTCATATCTCATGTCAGGAAGTCCATGATAGTGCCGTGGAAGTGGAAGAGTATTATTTTACGTAGCATGCAGATTTAATTTCGAGATGTATGCTGACAGCCTGTCTTACTCCTTCTGTCATCATAAAACATAGTAACTAAGTTTGAAAAATCTCAAATACTCTGTTAACTTGATCTTTAGAGCTGCTGAAAATACTTTTACAGTCAGAAATCCACCTTCTTTGTTTGTGCTGAGGTAGTAGAGAGGTACCTGCCTTACAGCTTAGTCCTAGTACTCACAATGACTCCGGGGTCGATATTTAATCTGTTCATTAACACAGGCTTAAATGCTGAAGTCCATACACATTTTTTATTCCAGCACAGTTATTCCTAAAGCTATTTTTTTTTCTGAATAAGACCGATTAAATATGTCAGGAATAAGATCTCTGGTTGTTTAGTGCCAAAAATGTGCTCAGTACTGTTAAGTGTGTTACTGTTACTATCTCAGGCATTTAAAATGTCTTATATACTCTAGTGTCTACAGACTAACTCAAATAGCTCCACATTTTACGATACAAAATTCTTTCAGATTTTCAGTAGGGTCATAGCAATAACCATAATTTCAAGATAGGATTTCAAAACCTTTGTGAACAAGTGATCTTTTCTTTCTATTTTCTTTTCTTTTCCTGGTCCTACAATGATGTGGAAATTCTTTTTTTGTAATTGTAAAATTAAATTATTGTGAAGGCAAGGAAATACAAGCTGAAATGTACAACCCATTAAATCACCAAAAATGCAGCTCAGAAATTATAAACCTGTTGGTTTATCTTATGCAAAGTTCGCTTGTCAAAGGGTATCCAACACTGTGCTAAGTAATATGCTAGAAAAAAAGAACTCTAGAACAGTGAAGTGACCTCATTACCACCTTTTAGGTTGTGGAGAGGATGTCCCACACAGAGGCAGCTCTGGAGCAGGTTTCCTTGGCCCCTGAGACAAAAGCTGTGCAGAAGTATATGGGAACTGCCATCCTGTCTGATCCTGCTCCTTCCATTAATGATCCCCAGTGCACAGCTCTGTGTTTCTGGCTTCAGGGGACTGAGCTGGGAGGCCAGAAGGGCAGAAGCAGTGAAGATCTGAGTACCTCAGCCTCAGGATGCAGGGAAGACAAATGCAGATCCGCTTTGGACCTGACTTCTGAGTGGCACCTGCTTTGAGCAGGAGACTAGACATGATAAACCTCATATGCCCCTTCCAACATAGGTTGTTTATGTCTCTGTCTTTTTATGAAAAAAATTCCCCAAAAAACCAACCCAATACCCATTCCTCCCCATCCCCAAAAAACTCCCAATCAGTTTTTAGTATGACTAGTTTAAAAAGCATTTAGCATCTGTTTCTGTTTATTGGGTATGCTCAACATTTAAAAGTTTCAGAGCATTTGTACCATTCAGTACTTCAGCCTTGAATTGATGGCAAATATTTCTCTTTCGGCTTTTCCTCTGAAAATTTTCTTTTTATAATATATTGATTGATGGAAATCAGCTCCTGATGTCAGAATAGTGTTGTGAAACCACAACAAGTATGCATGTCCTTTAGCAAGACCACAGTGCTCCTAAGTCACCTATGTCATTTTAAAGCCTTTTTTTCTGTTATGCCATTAGCTGAATATATGTGATGAGTAAAAACACATGGAAGTACTGCAATTCCAGAATTAATTGTTTCAAGGAGCTATTAACACTGCCTTTAGGGAAGTGATTCCCCTGTAACAGAGATATAGCAAGTACCCAGTAGAACATATACAGTGGCAACAAGTGTGTGACAAATAGTCAAAGAAATGAAATTGTTTGCAAAGTAATAGTACATTTAATGAGACAAATCCAGTTCAGAAACAAAAAGAATTGTTTTAATTTGTCCTTCCAATTATAGTTTAATAATAGAGACAAAAATGGCTGAGCAGGGGAAACAACCCATCAGTCAAATCGTGATACCTTTACTTTCAAAAAGCATTTTATTTCACAAATAGTTCTATTAATTTGATATAACAGATAGGAGAGCATCACAGTTCAGCCATGCAGCCTTGAGATTGTAAGAGAGGACCTGAGGCAAGGTTGGCTGTAGTATCACAATTTTTTCAATTGATAAGTCAGAAATAAACACTGCCTGCTCTCAAAAGAAACACTGAGGAGAGCAGGATGTTATGTTTTATTGTGTATCCTGCCTTTTAGTCAGCTCAGTATTACTTTTAAAAACTTGCAGGTTTTTCTGCAGGCTTTGTGTGAACAGAAAGTAGTCACAGAAAGCTATTCGTTTGCTTGCTGAAAATTAGTATCAAGCACTTCCACAGTGTAGTCTAGACAGGAAATTGCCTTGTCCTTCAGCAGAAAATTGATTAGGTAATTCATTACATCAGTCATCTCAGACACTCCATCCTTTGAAAATTTGTTTTCTGTGTCTGATAAAGGCAAGATCTATAGGTCTTCTAAGTACGTGAGTCATCTTAGGCTGGCGTTTCATACATGTTTTCTCAGGACAGCAATTCTTCTCTGTGGCTAAGCCGGTTGAAGGACAACATTAAACTTGCCTGATGCTTGTCTGTAGGGTGCTAAGGATACAGGACAGAATAAGCCTCCTAAAGGGAACTTTAGGAACTCTGTTTCTCTTCAGCTCTCAATCAATGGCTTTTGCTCGTGTCTATAATGTTTGCACCACTCCCGTTTCCCCCCCACAAGAGAATGCTCTCAGTAGAACCTGAATCTCCCTGAGGTATTTTCATTTCATAGCTATCTATTGATTTTCATTCAAGTGTGTAGATCGCAGCATACACTTTAACTCCGTGCAGCAGCTCAGAAAAATTCTTGCTTACATGACACATTCTGTTTCTGGTGCATTAATGGTTGCATGTTAATTATAATTATCTGACTTTGCAGCATTTGCAATCAGCATGTGACACAGCTGAACCTAAAAATGTGCTCCAAAGGTTCCAGCCAACAGAAAATAAAAAAGTCAAAAAATAAAGAAATGCAGCAATTTATACAAAATTATGAGCAGGAAATCTTCAGAGGCCAGGAAAGAATGAGCAGAAAAATAAACGAAATTACTGTGAGAATATGACATGGCAAAAAAGGAAAACAACCGATAGAAGAGTCTTTAAAAAGTAGTAAAGAAAATAAATACAATGAAAGAAACAGTTATGTGTTTGAGGTGGGGGGGCGGTTAAAGATTTAAGATTTTTTTAAAAGAATTATATACTAAAGGCACTTCTCTGTTTTTCTGCCTAAGTATGTAGTTTTACAGTCTTGGATAGAAAACGAGTGAAAGAAATACTGAAAAAGGTAAGAAGATATCCTTCAAAAACCGAAGCATGTCCAAGCAAGCGAAAGGGAAGAAAACCTGAAAAGTGGCAAATTAAACATAATGACATAAATCACAGGCCAACAATGAAAGTTTTAAGGACTACTTGCCAAACACCTAAAACTAAAAACAAACTCTTCCTCAAAGCCCTACGGCGTGGGGAGCCTCCCTTGGAGTCATTAAGGTCAATTGACATATCAATGAGAGGAGGAATTACAGCAGAAAATCCAAAGGGATTCTTGCACGTTTCCTCAGCGACGAAGATCTAAGAAATTCACACACCAGAAGTCACCTTTACTAGGTCGAGTCTGAGAATCTCTTTTAAACTGGTCTGTGGAGGAGGTTGTAAAACAAATTGCGGTGGTTTAACCCCAGCTGGGAAGTCAGCACTACACTTTCCCCCGGGGAGCAAACTGCCAGGACCATATGGTATTTACCCAGGAGATCTAAAGGAAACCGAGGATGACACATAGCTGAACCACTATATTCCTGAAAATTACCTCTTATAGGAAAGATACAGAAGGTGGCGACTCCGACAATAACTTTTTGCAATCATTTTAGTTAGGGATTCTGAGACTGCAGACCAGTTATTCTCAAAGGAATACTAAGTAAGTTTGCTGACGACACTAAACTGTGAGGAGCTGTGGACTCCCTCGAAGGCAGAAAGGCTCTGCAGAGAAACTTTGACGAATTAGCGAGATGGGCAGCCATCAACCATTTGAAGTTTGGCAAGGGCAAGGGCTGGATTCTGCACCCGGGGTGCGGTAACCCTGCCTGCGTGTGTAGACTGGGGAATGAGAGGCTGGAGAGCAGCCCCATGGAAAGGGACCTGGGGGTCCTGGTCTATGGCAAGTTGAACAGGAGTCAGCAGTGCCCTGGCAGCCAGGAGGGCCAAGCGTGTCCTGGGGGCATCAGGCACAGCATCGCCAGCCGGGCAAGGGAGGGGATTGTCCCGCTCTGCTCTGCACTGGGGCAGCCTCACCTTGAGCGCTGTGTGCAATTTTGGGTGCCATAATAGAAAGACTTTAATAGAGAGAGAGTCAAAAGGAGGGCCACGAGGATGGTGAAAGGTCTGGAAGGGAAGCCACACTGAGGTCACTTGGTCTGTTCAGCCTGAAGGAGACTGAGAGGAGACCTCATTGTGGTCTTCAACATCCTTGTGAGGGGAAGTGGAGGGACAGGCACATCTTCTTTCTGGTGCCCAGTGACAGGATGCGAGCAAACAGCATGAAGCTGAGAATGGGGAGGTTTAGGTTGGATATCGGAAAAAGATTTTCCATCCAGAGGATGACTGGGCACTGGAACAGGCTCCCCAGGGAAGTGGTCACAGAACCAAGCCTGATAGAGTTCCATAAGCATTTGGACAATGTTCTCAGGCACATGGTGTGACTCTTGCGGTGTCCTCTACAGGGCCAGGAGTTGGATTCAATGATCCTACTGACCCTTTCAACTCAGCATATTTTATGATTCTATCATTGTATGGTTTTGATTTCTGTGAAGTAGCACAAAAAATGGAAAAAATAATCCTAACTTATATGCAGGGTCATAAACTCTGTACTTCTGCTGCAGCTCAGCAAAAAAAAGCTCTTGGATATGTAACACATAATTCTGTGAAAATGGCAGTCTTATGTTCAGTAAAAGTCAAAGAAGCAAGTACAAAATAAAACAATTTCTAGGTATTACACTTGTTCTTCAGCATATGATCCTTTTTGTGAAACACATGCCAAAAGTATCTTTTTTTTCTCATTTGTTCTGACAAACATGTTGCCTCCATTTCCAAGCTGCTTGCTTTGATATATCCTTGGGCCACCACAGCAGGAGCAATGCTACCAATAAAAGAGCAGGAAATGATTACTACACAAATAGAGAACAAAACAGCATGTCGGATTATGTCCACTTTTAAAATACCATGTTAGGTTTCTGGTCTTCCCTCCTATCTCTCATGCCCAGAAGGGACAGGGCAGAGCTAGAAAAAAGGTTCAAGGAAGGACAATAGCAGTGATCAGAGATTAAATAGCTTCCATAAGAGGAGCAACTGAATTGTTTAGGAATGTTCAGCCAGGGAGAGACAACTTAATTTTGTACAGCCAGCATGGCCTGGGCAAGAGAGTCAATAAAATATTTTTTGTTACAAAAGCAAGTGAGAGTTCAAATTATATTTTTGAGATGTAGGCTGAAAATTAACAAAATTAGTTATACTGTGGAACTCTTTCCCACAGGATGTTTTGATATTAAAATTGTACAGTTGTTCAGAAAGCTAATTAACAGAAGAAAAATTCACCAAATAATACACGAATACAGATAATATCTCTCCTTCAAGATTTTGCTGAACCACTAACCACTGGAGATTGAAAATGTATTGTGGAGAAGTGTTGGCATATTCTGGCTTTGTTTGTACACCATTACCCAGATATCCGTATTTGGTCACTGACAGAGAGGTGCTACACTTCTGGATGGACTTTGGATCTTGTACTGTGAGCTATAGTTGCAGTCCCTCATTTGCATGGGAATGTCTCATACAAGATTATAAGGGCTATCAAGGTTAATTCCTGAAGTCTCTTGTGCCCGGTTATGTGTGCAGACTCTCAGCAAGAACCTACCTTCTGCTTGTCTTAGAATGTGGCTAGATTTTAGATATGAAGGCAGCGGCATGGCCACTGCTAATATTTTGTCTCCCAAGAATGCAAACTACTCCATCAGATCCTGAGGAAATTAAAAAAAAAAAAAAAAGCTGGTCTGAAGTAATAAATGACTGATTTTCAGTAATTTCATACAGCAATGTTCCTCCAGGGAAGTTGTGCGTGAAATTCTGTATAATCAGGATAGTGCAAAAATAAAATATTCCAAAATGTCCTAAAGGAATCATTTGAGTGAGGATGAAAATAAAAAGAAGTAAAAAATCTTAAAGATTTCCTGTAGTTGCTTCATTTTTCAACATACAACAAAATTAGGTATCCTTTAATAACTGGATTAGTAACTGTAAACATTACACACTTATGAATTACAACAGATTTATCAGTGCAACTCTGTTGCCAAATTAGAATTTTTAATAGGAAAGAGGGTCTCATGTCTTCAGTGTGGCCATTTCCCACAGTTTCTGATGAAAGTAATAGGAATAAAGTACTCCTTTACAGTTTGCACTTTGCCAATGAGTGTTTGACTTTCATGAAAACCCTTGCTTTTTAAGGTCAGAAATGAATACAAGCTATTACCTTCTGCTGGTTGCTCAAGACCTTAGAGGAATTAACTAAAGCTTTCTTGTTTTCTTGAAACAACAGTCAAACAAACAAAAAGCCTAACATGAATGGAAACTTTGCTAGCAGCCCCAAATTGCTATGAATCCAATAGCTGGAGTCAGATTTTACTTTTTTCCTTTGGAGACAACCAATTTTTTAAAAAAACCCTGTTGCATAGACCAGTAGGTAGGGACCTATACATGAAATTTAAAATTGTGACATTTTAGGCAGAATGAATAGAATATCTGGGCAAGAAACAGGAAGATAAGCTTGCTTTCTACAGTCTTGGGCCAACAACTTACCTCTCTTTTTATCTTATATTTTTGCCAGCTTTGTATTTATGCTAGCAGATGTATCTTGCCAGCAATGTTAACTCCTTCTCCACACTTCAAAATTTCCTGATAACTATCAGGAGCAGTGGCTCTAAATTAATATAATAATCAATATCAGTTGGCTGGACCTCACTGGTTCAGAGAGATTTTACCTAGCTGTGAGACACTAGCCAGTTCTATGACTTTGTTAGCCATTGTAACATCAAAATTGGAAAGTTTAGAATCTTTCATTGTAGTTCAGGCATAACTGGCGACAGTAAACATCATTGTGCTAATGGGGAGAACATTTTCCTTTCTACTTGTTGCATATCGTGTCTTCTGAGTGTCAAAGGTGATAAGCAGGTAGCCTTTGTTTCTGAGGCTGATCTAGGTCCTTCCAGGGTGTTGGGAGATTTTCTGGATTCAATAAATTTTCTGAACAGTGCCCTCAGTTAAATTAATTTTTTTCTCTGTATCACAGCCCACATAGAACAGACTTAAGGAGGTGAACAATAGTGACATCAGCTCCCTTCTGCTGGAGAAAAAAAAAAAAGCACCTCTGTGAAGCAAGGGGTGAAGTTAGCAAAGAGAAATTGAGTTTACATTTTTGTTTCTGCCAGCTAGTATCTGTGTAACCTAAGAGGGCTTAATTGCACAGAGATGGTAGTTTGATTCATTTCAAGTCAACTGGATTTTCAAGTTGCTTATAAAGATGAAGAAGTCTATGGAATTCTATTAGCTCTGGGAACAGGATAATAGAGAACATCATGCTACTGACCAAAGTGTGTGAGCCCTCACTTGCCAATCTAACAGTCCTTCTCTGTTGGTATGATTGGATTATTTCATTGGATTATTTCCCAGACGGGCATTAATGTGTTTGTAGGGCACATTCAGTTAAAGGGTCAATGTTTATTAAAGCTGCAGATATTGCATCTGCTTCGAGGATGTAATTAAAACAGCAGATTGCTCTCTGTTTTGCCTTTCATGCAGTAGGCTGCATTATAAAACATCTCTGATGATTTTGTCAACTATTTTTGTCTCCTTTAAAGGAGAATATAATATAGGCTTCTTATATGAAATGAAATACAATAGTATTTTTTAATAAAGCTAAGGTTTTCAAAGATTATGATTTATACTGTAGTCAGGAAAACTCCATATTTTCTCAAAGACCTCTGTTTTGGTTTATGGATTTGTTGTACCTATCTCCCTCCAGAGCTCTCTGCTTCTGTTATTTAATTTGAGGGAAAAATCTTCAGTGAAATAAATGTAACTTAGTTCTATAATTTCTAAGTAGATGACGCTGTACGTAGCCTTTCTTGCATAAAAGCAAGATTCTGGCCGTATTGCGATTCAATCATACCTTTAAATGTGATCAATATTAGAAATTCTCATTTACAACTGCCTCTCCCTGCAATATCCATGGTATCTGTTTTCAGGAAAACATAAAATTATTTTTTCTTAACCTATTTTGTCTTATCCAATTTTATTCTGTGCTTTATCTTATATATTCTAAGATTGTTTCAGTTTAATGGTAAATGAAATCATGGTTCTTATATACAATATGTTATGTATTAGAAATTAACAATTGATATAAAGCAATCTTTTATCAGTAGTTTTAATAACATTAAGCAGTAAAATACAATGGTCCCAGGCATCAAAATGCTATTTTCAGTGCTCCAATACACCTCTCTATCATACAAAGTAAGCATTCAAGAGCTTTGCTTCCTTTATTCTATCTTTAGAAGAAAGTCTCAGAACTACATTCCCAGGTTCAGACCAGAAGAAATTGCAGATCTGAAAAATTGAGTCAGAAAGACCTCTTGGTTTTCAAAGTAACCTTTTGACCATATGTCATTAAGAGGCTGGATCTCTTCTAAGACCTCTTCCAATTACACTGGCTTAGCGCTATTCCAGGAGCTTATCATGTCCAATCACCCTAAAAGAATCCTAATCAGGCCTTAGGCTAAAATGCTGCATTGACAGAAAAGCTGAACAGCAAGTAAGGTGTTGCATTTGCTTCAGCTGAGGGTCTTGTCAAATAAACACATTTCCGATTTCTGCAGTAGGAATAGAAGCGTCACTGAAAATCAAGGTCAGTCTTTTGTTCCCAGAGACATAAACAGGTTAGGCCTGCAAGTAAGTCTTAGATTGTAGCCTTGAAGCATAATTGAGGTGTTGGATCTTTAAGCTAAGCCTGGACGGAAAACAATCAGGGATAATGCTCTGCATTAGACATTTATTTAAGAAGTGTCCTTCAGAGCTGCTCATATTGTCATCCTAGGAGTATAAGACTTCTTTAGGACTTCTCATCCAGCCCTTCACACTTTGAGATCTGTGGGCTTAACGACTTTCAAAACTCCTGCAATTTGTGTCCTCTTGTCATTTGGTTTGGTGATGCTCCAGGGCTCTGAAAACAGCTGTGCCATACTCCAGACCCAACTGATACACCACTCTCCAGCCTGGAACTCTGTATGGCTGTATTATGGCAAGATTAATAATAAGACCTCCATGATGTTGATTATTAAAATTTTTATTTGGTTGTGTAACAGCTTTTGAGAGCACAATGCTCAACTGATTTGAATTGGTATTTTAGGGCCTGGTGGTCTCACATGTTTCACACACAGAGCCACTGTGACATGTAAACTAGCATGCTCAGATTGAGTTTACTCACAATAGGTAAAGTAGATATATTTTATTTGGTAGTACCTTGTTTTGCAGGATTTCCATTCCTAGAGTATTGTGGTTGGGCCCACAACAGCAAGGCATGTGACTGATAAAATTAGAAAGACTATGGGAGAATTTTTTTTTTTTTTATTTCAAATGACCACCTGTGTTAGCCAGCCCATGAGTTTAGGTACCTGTTTGTGGATTACCATGTAAAACCAGTACACTGAACCAGCACCACTGATCTAGGAGAGAAGGCTGCCTGCTTATGTTTCCCTTGCCCTGGAGGCTACACCAGGCCAAGAGCAGCCTGAGGAGGTTTAGGGAAGTGGTTTGTTTCCTGAAGGGTGCTGAGGATGCACAGAAGTGAGTTGCTTGTGATGTGCAAGTGAGAGAGGCAGGGACAAAGAGCACATTCACAAAAAGTGGAGAATGAGAGTCTATTCAGGAAGGACAGGGAACAGACATCACACTGGGCCTTAACTGTGATGGGAAAGTCTTTTTCTGGGGAGCAAGGGGAAACAGCGACACAGTAAGTCTTTGACTGCAAGTCCTAAGGGACTGAGGGTGAGACTGAAGGAAGGGAAAACGTGTTTATAAATCATCTGTTTCTGATCTATTTCACTATGTTCATTTGGAAGTCTTTTGGAAGTCTTTTGGAAGTCAGTTGACCCACTTTGATTTGGATTGTTTTATGTTGAACAACGTTCAAATTTGACCCATTTCAGATTTCTATCAGATCATTTCTAATAAAACTTTCTCCTGAAGTGTAATTAGCAAGTCTGTACCAATGAGATTAGTGTCGTCTAATAAAACTGATAACTTAATGTCTACCCTATGTTCCCATCTGACGTCTCAGCTGGCAAGACATTCCTCTTTCCAGCCATCACTCCTAGGATTAGTTAACAGCTGATTAAATCTCAGGAAAGCCCTTGTATCCTATGGATCAGGTAGCAGCCATGCTCCCTGCAAGAAGGTGTGGGAGCAGATATTTTCTCCTGATGGAGGGTTAGGCCTTCGCAACTGTGCAAGTTGTTGGCAGTAGTAGCACCAGAGATGCAAGCCACAGATGGCAACAGGGGGATGCAGCTGTCTGCAGGAGGCTTAATATCCCTGAAGCAGCTGCACTGGGAATTTGGTAGATGTAGCATGGCTTATGTATGCTGAGTGCTCTCTTTTAATCCTTCTGCCTTCACCCCATCTTTGCTCATTACATCATTATTGCAAATTATTATCATTGCTAAAGTGCTAACAATACGGCCACCTGTTGACTTAGCTCTACATCCCATGTTCTCTGGGCTCCTGGCCTAAGATAGGCTACACTCAGCATTCATTGCTAATGATTACTTTTCTTGTCTTTTTTGTTTTGATTTTGCTTTGTTTTCCACCCTGAGTAGGAACAATTTTATGGGTGTCAAGAGCCTTGTGTAGGAAGAGTAAAATAGCATTGTAGACGGTAGCCCATGACACAAGAACATTAATTATTGAACACAGTTCCTTTTGAATCTATCACTGAAGCCAAAATATCAGGATAAAAGATAACCTTGATGAAATCCTTAAATTTTATCTATGATTTAAATTATCTTCAGTTTTGCACAGAGTGAAATTAAGATTAACCTTATACCTTTCAATTTAATTTCTACTGCACTCAATCTTTTCTTCCTCTTCTTTGTTTCTCCAGTCACTTTCAAATTTGTTCCTGAAGGCCATTATTCCATCCTCTTTCCTATTTATTTATTTGATTAGCTACTAATAAATCCTTGATTTCTTATAATTCTTTGTGCCATCATTAGCACTTTAGCTTAACACAGAAAGCATACAGCAAAACGCCTCTTAATGTAGGAGCAAAAACGCTGCTTTGAAGCATCCATGCAGAATTTGGATCAGTAGTCATGTTGCATCCAAAGGCAGCCTGACCTCCCACTGGTCTATTACAAACTCTCTGGAGGAAACTGGATCTTGCTCCCACACATTCCTGATTTGGGGGGAACTGTCTAATTAGATCGTATTGCGAGCGTGAAGGAGCTCACAAGGATACTTTATTTTATATGCTGGTACAATTTGCCATTTTACATGTTGAGTCACCCAAGGAGCAACAGGCGTACAGTACAATGCCATCTCAGTGTCAGCTTTTCCCAATTCCCACCTCGCTGGAGTTTTCTACCAGGCACATAAATCGATCTAAGCCATTTCCAGACAGGGAATTCTTCAGGGATATTGGCTTTGTTTCTGGCCCAAGGTGCAAAAGAGCTTCTGTGGTGGCCATTGAGAAAAAATTTTGACCCATTTTAGGACCTCTTCTGCACTGGCTTTGGGGCTGCAAGGCAATAATTGCTTAGAAGCAGTGCATACCTCTGAATCATTGCTGTAGTAGAGGTCTAGAAGAGGAATAGATAAAGACACACAGAGAAAGAGAATTTGTTTATGATACTATTTATTTAGCATGTTTTCAAATTCTTTTGGGTAACAGATAACATTAAATATAGAGGGAATTCCACACAGATGAGAAAGATTTTATTTTAAATTCTTTGAATTCATAAGAGGTTTGGGGAAGTGAGACAAAGGAAAACTGTTCACATATATATTAAATGAATTCTCCCACTCTGCCTTTCCCTTCTCTCCTTCTGAGCTTTCTAATTTCTGTAATGTTTCTTTTCCTTTTTGCTTCTCAAACTTTTGCCAGTTTTCAGTTTTCCTCTTCCAGTCCCTCACCACATTTTTCCCTCATCTCCCCCTTTGCTTTTTGCATTGCATTTATTCTGTCTTTAATTTGTCTCCCATGTGCTGCATCCCTCTCTATATAATTATTTAGCTATTTAATTTTTTATTTCTATCTTAGAAAAAAAAAATAAACCAGAAAGGCAGCTTTCAGTTAAATATTAATGCTGCATAATGGGCTGCTTGCTGTGCTATATACCTTCGTGTTATCCTGGTACAAACTGCCAGAGGAGATAAAATGAAGGATGAATAAGAGAAAAAAAAAAAAAGGAACGTTGACTCTCAAGATCACCATGAAGGCATGGTGCAATAACAAGTATTAACCTAGAGATTCCTTGGGATTCCCTCTGGGGTTCATCTCTGCTCTGAGTATTCATTTCAAAACTGTAAAATGAAGATCTGGAAACTCCCACCCCTTCAAGAGGCAGTGTGAAGACAATTATATTACATATCTGAGAGGTGACCACATAAAGGCAATGACGCTGAGGAAGGACGAAGAATGTAACTTCAATGCGTCAACAGCTTGACAAATACTTATGTTGAGAACAAAAATATTTAGGTGGATTTTTAGACTGTGTATTTTTACATCCATTGTCAGCAACTAAAGAACACAATAAATTTCCCAACATTTTATAACCCATGTAAACCCTTGGGACAACTAAATCTCAGCATACTATAGAAATATTTTGGAGATATATTTCTTATTCTACTCCATTTTAGAAGATGAATATTTTCTAAGACCAATATATCATCCAGATAATTATTAATAATGCAGAAGAACTGGATAAATGATTTCTAGTAATCAGCTAACAGTTTTTAAAATGTGGTAGTTCTGAAAAGAAGTACTGAAAATTGTAACTTGACTTAATGAAGCATTTGCAGGACATCTTATTTGTTCCATTTTTATACAAGCACTTCTTCAGAGTAACCAGTTACCATGACATGCATTTTGTACATGTAGTTCAGAATTCACAAAATAAAAATGAAGCGAGCAATCAAGGATGAAGAGTTAATGAAATAGTGTTAGCCTCAAGAATTTTTCAATAGCTCTTCTGACATCTCTGTAACATTTTAGTAACATTGTCAGGAAAAATATTCATCTCACTGCTGGAAAAAGAGAAGAGGTGAAATAATGTGGAAAATACAGTGATGAAGTAAAGTGATGACCAACTTTGGGGTAAAAGTAAATTAAGTATTGTTAATGGACTACAGAGGTTAGAGCATTGTTCCACAGTAGTAAATTATTGTTCTCCCACTGAGTCAGTAGAGTGATGTTTTCGGTCTAGTTTCAGATTTAAGCTTTGAAAAGCCTTCATAAATAAACACTTGGAATTCCTAAGATAACTCAGCTGAGCCTATATTTTAATTTTAGGATAATCTGATTGACTTAAATCTGCATGACTACTGTCAGAAGTAGGAATGTAGTGTTTGGTGTTCCCTACAAAATGAGAGAAGCATTTTGGGCGATGCCTGTGTTGCTGCTGAAAGGAAGCAGGTTCCTTTACTCATATTTCTGCTGGCAGAATAAATGAAACAAGAGTGTTTTGAAATTGCTTTATTTCAGCACAGAATTTGTTCCATAGCATTTTCTTTATGTTCACCACTGTCGGTTGTTTGCTTTCAGAATTAATTTTGATAAAGCACCATCATATTACAATGAATAATCCAGGAGTGGCCAAAATAATACATTAATATTTAGTCAGTCTTTTACTTTCCTAGCTTCAGTTAGTCTAATTATTGGTAGTATAAATCTAGTGACAAAAATTCCAAGTAGTCATTACTTAGATAAATGCAGATCCTCTTGGTTCATAATATATAGTAACACCACCCTTCCAGATTCTCCAACATATTCTATAGATAGTATTTTAATGTCTAATATAGAAATTTGCAAATATTTTATGTATCCTATTAATAGAATTTTGTCATTGGGAAATGTTCAGAAATAAGTTTATATCTGAAAAGATGCAATTGTATGTTTTAGGGAATGAAATTCAGTGATTTAGCCTTACATCATGAATATTTGTCTTTATCATGTGCTGAGCACCAGATTCAGGCTTGGTCTGTATGGTGCATAGATGCATCTCTGCCTTTCCAAATTGGAAGATTCACTTACTCGACCCCGCAAGGCAGTTTCTCATCAACACATCTGGGCATGGCTTTAAAGCAAAGCTCATACATCTTCTCTGTCCCACAACAATGGCACACATCAACATT
Source organism: Platysteira castanea (assembly GCA_013397175.1). NCBI lineage: Eukaryota > Metazoa > Chordata > Aves > Passeriformes > Platysteira > Platysteira castanea. The sequence continues at coordinate 375,980 of VYXC01005166.1, read as the reverse complement.
GCTGAGCATTGGCCACAAAAAGTCTTAAACTATGCTTTCTCTCTAGTGGCTTTTGTAAGTGACTTCTCCAGGCCTTGCACTTGGATGACTTTCACTCTTGTGCATTTACAGTTGTATTGACTTGCTAATCACAGCCCTTGCTGTTCCCTGATATTAACAGAAATTACATAAATGATTAAATAAGAACAATATTAGTACATATTTTATAAAGCAGGAAACATTGACCCTTGTAGGAAAGATCTTACATAAAAGGGAGCATGATTAAGAGGGGAATGATCGTCTTTGACTTCAAAGGACTGGGCACTGACTTCTTGAAAAAGCTAAGAGAAGATAGTACAATTAAAACCAATTTTGAATCACAGTGATGAGCTAGGGAATTCCTAAAACTGCCACAAAATAAATTACTTATATTGGTTTTCAAGCTTTTCCCAACAGCAAATGCACCGAGGCAATCCCAAGATTTTCTGAAGAGTTAGAGACAAAACATATTAAATAAAAGTAGGAGATGGGAAAAGAGATTTTTTTTGAGAGTTCTTAAGCAAAGTAATGGAAAGAATTTTTACAAAACTCTTTGGACAACCTCCCTCTGTCCTCAGAGATTTATACAGGATAAACAGAACAAACACTGTTCCTGCATGTTTGTTTATCTGTGAAGCTTCTCCACACAAAAAGTAATGATATCCTTTGATTAATATCATCCAAGTAATAATATCTTTCTGACTGTGTCATAGCAGTAATAATAAGCTTTCAACTCTTTCAATGAGCAATGTATTTTTGACATTTTACATAAAAATAAAAAGTCTTTTATTTGTTCCAGCACAAATTTTATCAAATGTTATTAAAATTGTTGTGGATTTGAGTGTAGACCCATTTCACCAAATAAGTAATAAAATTCTAAGATACTAGTTATTTCCACAGTTTTCTTGATAATGTTGTAATAATGCAATTTTTTAGAATAAACTTTTCATCACTATTCCACATGACAGGCGTACATTAACAGACAAGGAAGGAACAGGGTGACATACAAGGCTTTCCAGAACTCTTCCCTTTAGTTTAGTTGCATGTTATTTATCATTCAGCAAATTAGCCTTGAGAGGCAACTGTTGCTCACGCAGGAGAGAAGCATTAATGCTGAGACACTACATAGCAAAAATAGCTCAGTTAAGCAGATACTGCTGGGCTCTTTGTCACCCAGTCTTATGTTGATGTGCAAAGACTTTTCCATATGATGCAGTACAAGGCTGTGTGAAATTGTTCATAACAAAAACATGCACTTTCTTCTTTGAAATAATTACTTTAATTATGTTTTATAACAGAGATTGAGTACGATAAGATAACACGTATTCATTAGAGCACTCTGATTAGATTGCTTCTTGTCAAAATGTTTTATCACTAATGTGAAATACATGGCAATGCTGATCTTTTTAGTAAGCCAATACCTTTTAAAGCTAAAGATCTAACAAATTGTACAGGAAGTTAAGTGTGCGTCTGTTTATTGAACCTGATTTACTTCATTGAGCCTTTAATAGAATCAGATAAAATACACAGATCAAAGAAATTTCCTGCCTAAGAGGGAAAGTGAACTGCATGTTAACTTTTTCATGCTACCAGAGAGACTTCTGGTAGCCCAACCAATAGAGTACCTGCATTGCAGAGACATGAATCTTAGGAGTTAGACTTGCAGAAAAGCTGCAGTCACTGGCTATAGCTTATTTCAGAAAAAATGCTCTTTTCCATGATTTTGAACTGTTAGAATGCCCCTTTTACTCTGACTGTATTCCCATTTGAAGTTGTGATAACAGCACACTTTCAAAACTGTTCTAAACTGAGCTCTTTTTTGGCCTATTCATTTAAAAAACAAGTAGCACAATTTGTCTTACATAAAAAACCAAAATTCACTTATTTGTTCTGTTCACATGTTGAATTGCAGTCTGCCAATGAGGTGAAATAATATTTAATCCATTTTCAATAACAGATCTGTCTAACTCACATCTTGCAAACTAGTTTTGATAGCTTTGAGACTGAACAGTATCTAACCCTTTGAAGAATTCTGGTTGAATTGGTGGAATCACTTGCAGGAGTAATTTCAGGATGTGTATGTCATGTTTGACTAAAACCATATAGGATTACTTACAATTATTTCCATGCTAAACCATCTCCAACACCTTTCTTCTCAATGTTTTAAAGAGGCCTAATTTTGTACTTTTTGGCTATGAATGTTATTTTCCAGTTTGCTTTGAGCCACATAATTTTCCAGTTAAAGACTTGAATCTGCAAACATCCAAGCATATGTTTAATTCTACCTTGTGACAAAATCTCATATATACTGACTAACAGGGTAAGAGCATTTATAAGATTTGATCCCTATTTGCCATTCAGGAAATGTTTTACACTCCAAATACTTCAAGCAGCCCTTTTATTGAGCAAACTATGCCTGCAAGGCTACAAAGGAAGCCCAAAATAAAAACAGAGATATCTGCACATTTCTCTAAGAAGGACAGTTTTTTCCATTTAAGTTTTAAATGGAAGAGAGAAGGAAGAAGAAAAGTCATAGCAGCACCTGTTACACTGCCTGACAAACCCATCAACAGGGCAAAATGTGGTGTGAACATGGCCATCAACAGAGTTAACAAGAGAAATGAGCCTCTTACAGCCAGAGCAAGTAGTGGAGACCTGTAACTGGAATGGCTGTCTTTAGAAATACAAGAATACACAATTTCTGTGGCTGCAAAAAAGGGCAAAGGGTAAGAAAGAAGAGCCTTGGTTAAGAGACATAAATTCACTAGGGTTTCAAGAAATGATGGCAGGTTGTCAGTAATAACTTCCTTTGTCTTTTCACCCCAGGTCAAGAAAGCAGTCAGTGCAAAGGTTGTTTTCAAGATACAGGCAAAAAAGTGAGTCCAATTTAGCATACACCTAAATTCCCCTGGGTTTTTCATGTTACCTTCAAGTGTGGGAAGAAATATTTGTGAAGTGTAACTGAAAATGATCACCCCTACAGAGACCAAGAAGTCTTCAAACTCAAGGGAGAGTCTGAATTTTGCCCAGGACCACTGATGTACTTGTGTGAGACAGTAAGTTATCACTACAAGGATGATAACAAAATGAACCAAAGAGCAAAGCTGACTGAGTTTGGAAACAATTTTGAGAGTTCTGATAAATACACAAGGCAAGAGAGTAACAAATGCAATTACAGACCAAGTTTTCTCAGTCACTGGTACATATGGAAAACTATGTGACAGCAAGTTCCCACTAACAACCAGATACAAAATACATGTCATGATCAGTTCCACCACTTGAGTCACATTGACAACTATGCCACCTAGATTGGGAGACAGCTTTTCGCAGCAGGCATTTGCAATATCTTCATACGTGTCTCTTACTCTTATCAGTTGCCCATCTTCATTTTCTTCATACAAGCAAGCAATTAGAATTTTGCCTGTGTAACAGCATAATGCTGCAGCCAAGACAATTAGAAGTAGACCACTGTATCCACTGTGGAGGAGAGCATACGGCAATCCTAGGACAAATATTCCCTGAAGAGGAAAAAGAGAGAGAACAGATAGCACAAAATCCCTAAGGCAAAATGTTTACTAGAAGTTGCACCCTAAACCTGTCCTCCATTGAACATTGTTTTCACCCAGCTGCCTGGTGTAAGTACTGCTCCATTCTGCAAAGTAAGTAACAACCATGAGAAATGTATTTACTCATGATAAACGAAATTACCAGCAAAAGTAACTACTTCTATTGACACACATGTAATGATAAGCTGGGAAATGAGAATGTGACTGAATGATAGAGTCAGCTTTCTAGTTAATATTTAACGCTGATGTGATTAGAAGCACATTTTAGAAGGTTCATAATTAGTTATTCAGTCAACATGCATATTAATGAAACAGGTTCAGTATCAGTAAAATTAAGCATCTCTAGCATCATCTGTACAAGTTTCACTCCAATTAAAAATAGCAGTGTAGATAGATTCAGTAATGACAATTCAGTCTAAGGATTTTTAACAGACCTCTGGAGAGAAAATGGCATTAGAGTGCATCAGACTACGCTTGTGCTTCCTCCGCAGCTTCTGTCTGCCTCATGTGGCCTTTGCTCTTGCTAAGTCCACTGCTAAAATGATTTTTCTCACTGTTGAGATTCTAGACTGTGCAAACTTCTTGAGGTGTTTAAAAAAACATGCAAAATGTATAAAAACCTTTCTTTTTTTCACTTAACAGTTTTTGAAAAAAACATAGTTTTACTTGTTTTATCTGGTAAAAAAAAGGAATTTTTTTTTCACAGAACACTTTGAGCACGTCTTTGTCTTTTTCCCTCTTTCTTCTCTGTATTAAGGGACAAATTACACTTTTATGTAGTTTCATTTCCATCAGCAGAAAACCAACAAAGCCCTTGAACATTAGTTATTAATAAAAACATTCAATTTAAGAAAGATGCTTTGTGGCATTTCTCTTTTTACGTTACAAACCTGAAATTAGGAATTGCACATGAGTCACACTGGTCAGGCATTTTAATTCATTACAAATGAAGAAAGGTAAGGAGGAAAAAAACCACAGTTCTGCAGAAAAACAACTAGTTCTGCAGAAATTTTCACTTCAATATTTCTTACTGCACCCATGACATGATGAAACCTAAGTATATGTGCTCATGTTTTTTATTCTGCCCTGACGGGAGTTGATTTGGAGAACAGACACCTAGATTCTATTTCTGACCAAACCTGGGCAACCCTATCTGCTCCACAACACCTATGAACCCCCAACAGACACAGGTCTCCCCATACAAGGGGCAACCCACTCTTCTCTCACTTCCTGAGAGGGTAGTGCCTTTGGCTTTCAGGAGCCAAAGCAGAAGAGGTGAGTTTAACAGTATAAATCTTAATCTTAGATTTTACCATCCACAATCATGACCATGAAGCCACGTGGGGGACGAGAGTTTCAGGCATGTTTCTGCCTTTGGTGTTTTCCATCAACTTCCTCAGGTTTTATGACTATCAGACAGTTTCTGTGAAGGCAGTCTAAGAGCCCATCTCTGATGGAGGTCATCAAGAAGTCAGGTGCCTGTCTCAGCTTTGTAGGGCTTATACCTAGCATCCCACTTCTCAGTGACTCAAGTGCTCCCAAGCCTGATCCATAAGGAGGGCTCTGAAGAGAGGCATTTTTTAAAATACTAAATAATCATCAACGTATAAAAAGTAGTCTTCTCCTCTTCCAGACACAAAATAGCAGTTCTTTTTGGGCAGATTGTGGGTTGACCATCAATTAGGAAAGAAAGAAGTCCGTAATTTAGAGGAGTGTTTTTTCTCTAAGTCAGTGAGAAAAATAGAGTACCTATCATATGAAACAGCAGCATTGCCTAATTCACCAGGCTTCACTCTAGAAGCATGTATCTTCAGCTTTCAATTGAATTAGAACGGAAAGAATTAAATACATTCACTAATATATTTCAGTTAGAAAGGTCTATGCCTTTATGTGTTGAAACAGGAGTACCTCAGTTATTATTACTGAAATAATAATAAAGTCACTGACCAGATACCTTTTTTGGTTGTTTTCCATGACTTCATTTAGAGCATTGGATTTGCATAAGTCACAGATGCCATTTCATTCGGGAGCTGGCACGTTCAACTACACAGCTTGTGGTACTTAGTCACCCAAATCTCTTCACTCAATGTCTCCATTCTAACACAGGTCTCATGACCCAATTACCTTGCAGTGTAATTAGCATTTCTTTTGTACATGAACTTCACATAAGTGGTCAAACTTCTACCATTTTTGCCATCAAGCAGTCTACTTTCTTAAAAAGATTAGATATCTGGCTGCATCCAGGCTGCAAGTAGCACACGTGTAACAGTAGCTTTTGATATGATGCCATTTTTAATCACGGCTTTCATTGACTGGGAAGTTAGATAGCTGCCTGAAGAAGTGAATTTGATTTACTTCCTATGAAAACAATCCTTGGAGAACATTTACATAACAGATTGAGTTTAAAAGCATCACAAATAAACCAAGTCTATGAAAAAATCAAGAAGATAAAGCCACAGAGTTGTCTTCCATATTAACATAAGAACAATGATGTTTTCTCTGTTCCTTGCAGTTTCTACCAGGCTTATCTCATTTGTTCCATACTCACAGTGTTATTATTTTACTGCCTAATCTGCAATTGGGAATTCAAACCGTGTCTGTTGACCCAAAGGGTCACTGTATAATTAACCTGCAGGTAAGTGTCAGCATAGGCCTTACCCACACAATGGCTTCTCCCCTGCTGAATTCAGTCTGTTAAGGACGACCAGGCTCAGCCTAAACCGAAGCAGAAGACTTTGAGGGATGTTATCACAGCCATTTACAGTTCTCCCCACAGGTGTCTGCTTTTCCACGCTTAATTGTTAGTTTAATCAGAGCATAACATAATTCTGACCTCTAACATCTCCTTGCTGTTGTTTATACCAAATAGTTAAATTCAGTACCTAATACAGACCACAGGATGATAGAGGTGTTTTTTTTTTTATTTTGTGAATTCAGACCTTATTAAACAAACCCACTTTTGCCTAAATATATATTTTCTTAAAATTATGTGTGGTTGTCTACTCCAAAGTTTAAAGTTTAGAATTTCTAAGTTCAACATTTCTTCAGAAATTCTAAGCATTCCTTTCAGCTGATGTCTCTGGTATCTTTTCTCCCAGAGTTTGTAAACTTCAGCTCTCAATTACTAATAGAAAGCAAACATTGTGGACATAACTGGTTTTGCAGCTTTTTGGATACAGATCATGGTTAGTAGAGAGAAATGAGAGAACACTGAACATGCCAATACAGTAACTATGTCTGTGGTGAAAGAACAATGCTTTTTCTGCCTTCCCAGGAACTTTTTTTTTTTTTAAATTTAAAATAAAAAATAGTAATAACAAAATTCTACAAAATAACCAAAACTGTAATTGATGGTCACAAGAACTCAAAGAACAAATGTAACTTTTCCAGACTTCAAAATTCATTTTGTATCTGCTCTCCTGTTCTTACCTTTCCAAAAGCGATACTATCTGTTAGGACAATTATCAGGAACATTATCAAGTTTAAATAGTTTAGCTTAGAAAAAGATATTTTTAACAAATTATTTTACTGTCAATACAATATAACAGGTACAGGCATCAGTTTGTATTCTCTGGCTTGAAGCTGCTCAGTAACTCTAGAGCATTGCTAAAAGTGACTTTCACGTGGAAAATTCCTTCTCAAAGAAATTCTTTCATGGATGTTGATGAAGGTACATTTTGTGCCCCTTTCATGAGAAGTGAGTGCACAGAGAATGCAGATAGAGCATATTTCACTATGAAACAATATTTCAATGATTCCTTGCTAGTGGAAAAGGGACCCAAGTAATTCTTGCACCATTTCTCATTGCACATTTTGTCCGGCCTGGCCCCAGCACTTGTGTTTATTGAATCTTCTGATCTTCTGAACATGTGTTCTCATGTCCAAATTATGGCACAGACAGCCTTAGCTGTGAGGCATCAGTTAAAAATGAGCAACAAAAGGAACTATTCCCTAAATTGCCTCATAACTCTTAATTTCAGCATTCTGTCTGGGAAATCTTCTAGTCTGAGTGGTTTTGATTCCAACTGTTCTGGAGCAAAGTCAAATGTGTTAGCTCTAAATACGCTGCTTTAAGGTGATCTGTTCATGGAATAGAATATCACAGGGAAAAAGCACTCACACATCCGGGGACAGAGTAGATGGAATTTTTGAAACTATCCTCTGCCATGGAGCATCTTGAGTAGTTGTGTTATTTACCATCACTCCGTCCACTCTGGGTGGGAAGGGAGCCCAAACTTGCCCAGCAGGCTGCATTTTCCCTTGCATCCCAAGACGTTTGCAAGACTTGGGTATTTTCACCCTAGACTGAGGATGGAAGTGCACTGTTCTGTCTGGCTGGAGGTCCTGGTCAAACACCCAGAGCAGCCTTAGCTGTGGGCAGCTGGGCAAAGGTGGGAGAAAGGACTGGGGGCTCAGCTGGTGACCAGCCTTTGAAGAAATAGCAAGAAGAGCAGAAAGGGCAGGTAAGAAAAGGTCAGAATCAGCTAGCAGCTGTTTGTCTTGTCAGAATACCCCCAAGCAGAAGCATCCAGGTATGACAGGTGTCACCAGGAATCACCAGTCCACCCACAACTGGTTTTGCAGAAACCAAGCAGAGCAGGAATTCCAAACTACATCTGCACATTAAAACACTTTGCTGATGGTTTGACTACAATGTTTGAACTACATGTGCGTGTTTCCCACACCAGCAAGGCTGGCTTCTTATTTAAAAATACCTGACATCTGGTTCAGTGCTGAATACAAAAAATGGGCTTTTTCCTATCACACGGCTATTGTACTCCTTCACCACAGGGCAAGCACCTCCCCAAGGAATAAAATGTGTTTTAAAAAATTGAAAAGCTAGCATGGACAGACACTCAGGAAAAGATATCAAAATTCCTTAATATTCAGTTTTAAAGCTTTTAGTCTCAACTAAAATATTTTGTTTCATAAGTTGTTTTAACCTGAAATATGACATTTTGAAAAAACAAAGCAAATTGAAAGGTAATTAAAAAGTAAAGAAGATCAAATCATGGTCAGAGTTGAGGCATGCCAAAAGATAATAAAATTTAATGGAGTGAAAAGCAACGCTAAAAAACAAACAAGAGATAGAGAAAATTATTTCACCTGAAGACTTAATCATATGGAAAAATAAATTAAGAAATAAAGAAGAATCTAACTGAAAATTATTCCGTTAGGACAACTTTCTTACACGCAGAATACGTGCTGATATGCCAGACTGCCAAATTAGCTCTGATTGCCTTTCTCATCCTCTGTAGTTACTCCACTGGAGTGGCTCACTTGAGTCTGACTATTTTCCCCAACTATGCATTAGATTCCTTGCATGAACATGGGTTAGACATAGAAACTACATCAGAAAGCATCCTACATGAATCTTCTTGGAAGAGTAGGGAGATAAATTCAAGATCCCTGCTTTTCAGTATAATTCCACAAAATATTTAATTATGTTGTTTAACATTTGTTGCTATTTGAAATGCATAATTTTCCCAAACAGATGCAAGCCTTGGTTGCTGTGGTATTTATACAAAGAAGGAACTTTATTGATTTAAATTAAAAACATAGCACATCCCTTAATCTCATGCCATGAGAAGAAAGCTACTTGCTTGTTCACCTCCATGGTCTTCTTCTTTTCTCAGCCATCACGGTGATCATCAGTGATTTTGTATCTTTTTCCAAACCACTGTTGACTACATTGAATAATACTGGACCAGATGCTGATTGTTCTACCAGGTAACCTCCTAAACACTACTAGAAACTCCTTCCTCTGACAATAGATCCACACTGACAGTTACTGTTTCGGAACCTGTCACTTAGGCAGTTGTTAATCCATTTAAGATGTACTCCGTGGTTGCACTAATTTTTAAATCAGCATGTTGTGTATTAATGTGTCAAAATTCCTTTTAAAAGTGTAAATATATTATTTATCTTTCACTGACTAAATTACAATGTCATAAAAGAATTATTTGAAGTGTGTTTAATAAGGACTGTAAGAACTCTTTCTCCAGAAACATAATGATTGACGCTAATTATATTTCTAGCTTTTTATTCTCTATCAATTAAAACCTGTAGTAACAATTACATTCTTTTCTCAGCATTGTTGCCAGGTTTCACTAGTCAGGATTTATACAGTTTTTAAAATATTGAGATGATATCCACAATCTCCTGAAAATTCCACATGTAGTAGCAAGTGGATAAGAATATTACCTGGTCAGATGTGTCGTTTATTATATCTGCCAAGTGAAAACTTGCTGGGCATTCTGCCTTCAAAATACTATTGAGATATATTTTAACATCCATTTTAAATAACAGTTGTGGCTATCTCACAGTTAATTGTCCAAGTCTAAGCTTGGAAAAATTAGACATATCAATTTAAAATTCACACCTATCTAAAGATAGGCCATTAGCAGAGCTGAGAGGAATTTCCTTTTAGAGATGTCCATGCCGAGAATGGAGTATGCACACACAGTGTAGAAACTCTGAGACTTAACTTTGAAATGTCTCATGCAGAATAGCATAATGCTTATCCTGAAAAATTACAAAATGGCACACTCTTCTCCTGTGCTATGAGCAGGTCCTCCTGCTTCTCTACAGGAACTACGTATGAACAGCTGGATCTATGTTTCAGAATTAAGAGGAGTCTTAGAACCTCCTTCTACTAATGTAGGAAATCATTGTTGCCAAATTCAGTGAGAGATCTCACAGAAGATTAAGGTGATCTTACATAAGAAAATCTCTAAGCTATTTTCCCCCATTCTTACACCCACATATTCTGGTGTCTGTGTCTCCATGACTTGGCCAGGAGCATTTGTGTGCACCAAGGGGGACAAGGGATGCCATCAGCCCGGTGCTCATTATGTCTCTGGTGTGGGTCTTGGATAGTGATGACAAACAGATTTTTGATTTACCTTCTATACTCTTCTGGAACAGATGCAGCTTTAGATATCTTGCCTCATTATTTTGTCTCATCCCTCATAAATATCAGGCAAAATTCCTGACTTTCACAGAAGTGTTGTTTATCTTAGCATGTTTTATAAATACTTCTTCTACTTGGTTCCCTTAACACTTATCTATAGGTGAGTTTTTCTACTCCTCCTTTTAAATGAAATCACTTATATGCCGGTCCGCAGCAGTTAATGCATACCTTCCTTTTTAACTTTGTTCTGCTGGTTTTGCTGGTACTTTCAGACAAGCATACATAGTCACAGAGATAGACACACTTTGTACCTAATTTTTGCCACAATTAGTATTTCTGTTTCAAATTTTTACACTAAACCTAGCCTCTTTTCTTCCTAATTCCTAAAAATTGTTTTCTTGTTGTCCCATGTACTGGGAGATCCATTTTTTTTCCTCTCTTTGCTACTGTTCATAACATATAATTATTACTCTCACCTTTTATTTCTCCCTTTTGCTATATTTATTTATTTATTTTAATTGATACATCCGCTTCGCTCCTGAAGCAGGAGGGGTATTAACACGTAGGTATACTATTTCTTAATTATGAGGTGTGGCTTCTGGACATCTCATAAATTCTTGTTAAACAACTTTAAAGTTTCTTTCACAATGGGTTGTCTGTATTTATTCTTCCCAATCAATTATCTCTCATAATTTTCTCCAGGTTTGAAAAATTCACTTTTGAAATATGAAGTAGACGTATTACTGTCCTCTGTTTTCCCATAATTAATGTAATCAGATCCTCCAATTTGTTCCTCTTTATCCAATGTAATGAGGCTCAAAGTAGAATTATCTTATGCTAGGTTCAATACCTTTTGTGTTAGATAATTACCATCTGCAATTTTTAGAAACTTCAATGGTGTTTTACTACATACTGCCTACAATGTCTACTATAGGTCTTTAAAAGAGAAGTCACCAAGAACAGTACAATTTTTCTTTCCAGACAATAGCTCTAACACAGATAATCATCTCTCTAACATAGAGTGCCACCCTCATTTCTTCTGCCTGTTCTTTTTAGGTAAACATGCTTTATCTAATTATTTTTAAATTCCAGGTGCATAGATCATCCCATCATGTATTTGCAATATCAGTTGTATCCTATTACTTCTCAGCAGTAAGAATTTCCATTTCCCTAGCTGGCTACCCAAACTCCTGGCACTGCTCTACAGATGTCAGGAAAAGAATTCATCTACTTTCCCTCTCACTTCACAGTTTGTTCACAGCTCAGCTGAGTTTGAATTCAAAAATACTATGAGCTTTTCTGTGGAAAACTTCAAATATTGTCTATGGCCTGTCTGACCTTAGCAGCAGATCCATCTCCTCCAAAGTCAGTGAAAAATCTTCCTTTAACTTCAGGGATGGTTGAATTAGACCCCTAGCAGTCTTATTTTTCCTGATTTTTCTTATTCTTTCTCTCTGCCAGTTTCAGCTGCAGAGACGACAGTGACTAAGGTGTTTATTCTGTGATTAATGCCTTCAATTTCCTTATATACTGACAGAAACTTCAGAAGTGCTTACCTGTCAATCCTTCAGGTACCATAAGTAGATGATAAGGCAGATATAGACTGCTCAGAAGATACCGTGATAAGTTAAGCAGGTAAAGAAGCTGCATGGTCTGCACAGCAAAATGTATGTGCCCATTTGACTGACAGAAGCCACTGGTTTTTTTCTCCTTTTAGTGGACATATTAGTCTTAAGAATCTCCTAAAGATAAGAAAAGTGAACGGAGGAAAGAAAATGTCTGGGACAACAAGGAAAAAAAAAAGAAATTGCTGCTATTAAATGTGACAGCTGATCCCATTGGCTTTGCTGTTGGTTTAAATATTTGTTCCAAAACCAAAATATGCTTGGTTCTTAATTCCTCATGGTTTGATGGAAAATGTTAGTTTGCATAAATCCAGAGCTATCTGCAAGAATGAACTGAATCACACAAAGAAAATCTCCCAAGCAAATTACCTTTTAAGAAAACATTATTTTGCTTGGTCCCAAAGGAGAAAGCAGGCTTTCATCAAAGAATGAGGGTTTTTATTATCTGTTATGCATCAGAGAGGAAAAAGAGATGAAAAAGGTAAGGCAGTTACAGCTAAAACAAATGTTATTCTGAACGCTAGTTTTGGTGAGCAACATGGACTCCCTGGCTGCTTACCTGTTTCTCTCATTATAGCCCAGGATTTCACCTGAAGGCAGGCAAGTGATCCAAACATCCAGTAGAGCTCCATGCAAGTGAGTTCCATGAATGTATGGCCAGAAGATCTGGAGGGGAAGCAGAGGGGGGCTTTGGGAGACTACAAGCAAAGCAAAGCGGTGGAGAGTCAAATAACTTTATTTGAGTGTGCACTGACATAACAAAAGGAAGAATTCAAGTGCATAGAAAGTTCAGACTCAGGCTGTGAGAAAGCATTTGGCTCATTAGGAGCTCTTCTTGAATGCTGCCTGGATGGGACAGGCCACAGTCCTTGTCACTTTTAACAAGTAATGCTGAAGAGGCAATGGAAGAAAACAACACCATACTACAAAGAACTTTGCATTGGAAAAAAACCTTATGCACCTCTGAGAGATGAAAAGGAAGCCAGGTTACATCTACTAGAAGCTGAGTTGTATTTCCTGAACACTGGCATAGGATTTGTCATGAATAAAAGGTGACTGAATCCTCCCCTGGCTGATATTTTCCTGTTCTTTCCTCAGCACAGACCTAACCACCAAATTTAGGTGGACTCTTACTCGAGCTATAATGACTCCTAGAGTTCAGTACATAAAGGGGAAATTTGTCTTAGAGCACAGCCTGGGAACAATATAGTTAATAGTCTGGATGAAAGACCTAAATAATGGTATACTATTATGTTTGGTCTCCGGGAATCTGTAAAATGATACAGAGCATCATACTATATTCCTCTGGAATATGTGAGAAAATAATGCTGGTTTATCATTAGGCTGGGTATAGACACACATTTCTACTGCTTTTCCTCTCTTAACCTCACTTAAACTTCAGTGGCACCCCTGGAGGCTTTTACCTTTAGGATAAAAGAATCAGCGACTGATTTTACTGCCTGATAATTCCTCATGCACAGATACAGATAAAGTTGAGGCTGCAAATGAATTCTGATAATGGAGGTGTCTCTGTCCTATAACGGCATAAAAGACCACGCCATTCTTAATGTTTAACAAAGTAGAATAATTCCCCTAATTTCAAGTAGATTAGACAAACATTCCCAAATATGCATAATTAACAACAAAGAGAAAAAGTAAAGGCCAGAAAAGAAATATAGGTGGGTTTTATGGCGTGTTCTGAGCACTCGTCATAAAAGCAAAGTCAGTAAACTCTTGTATAAATAAAAAAAAAATTGAATGTGGTTATACGTTGTGAAACTGGGCATATAACATATGAAATGCACATTGAAAATGTCTTTTTAAGGTCTCTAGATGTAAAATACTTGAAATGTTACTACTCATGGAGGTATTTCTCATTCTGTTGTACAGACTGTGATAGAGGTCCTTGACCTCTACTGGCCCATGAAAAAAAGGACTGGAGTTATAAAATAGGTAATATTCCTTTCCTATGTTGTCTGTTTTGTTTTATTTTTCTCTTTTTTTTTTTTTTTTTCATTTACTTTTTTAGTCTGCAATTGCACTGGAAAGACAAAAGCTGAGGGAACAAACTGGGGACCTTGATTATTTTTGACCTTGATGAAGACCTCAGGTCTATTCTTAACTTCTATATACAAAAACTGTCTGTATGGATTGAAATAAAAACACTTCTTTCATTATTAAAACCAAGTTGGCTGAGCAATTGCTGTAAAAGTTTGTGTATCTAAAAAAGAAGTTTTGGGGTTTTTTTCTTAACCTGAGTCATTCTGATAGTGCAGAAAAGACTTCTCAGCTCCACTGGATCTCTCCTTTGTTCACACTTCGGTGCTGAGATCTGTAGTGATTTCATACTTGAGAAATTGATTTCAAGGCTGCATTTAGCTTCTGTTCCTTTCTCCTAAATAACTTTAGTTTCTTACATCCAAATTTTTAGCACAATCAAAATTTATTCACAAGGTGTAATTAATGAATTTTAGGTGAAAACTCAGTGGCTATAACTGAAGTTACTAAAGTGACTACTTTCTTTATTCTCTTTGGTACCCAAGGAAATTATCACCTCTTAGGCTCTATGAATTGGGCTAATCTTACTCAACTTCTGTCTAAAACAGACATTCAATGAATGAGTGCACACAGTAGTAGAAGAGACATGACAAATCTGTCTTGCTTTGATGCACTCTTACTAGGAACAGGATTCCTAACTTTTCCTACCTAAACACAGCAAAAAGTTAAGCTAATCACAGAATCACAGAATATCTGAATTGAAAAGTATCCGGTAACTCAAGAAAGGATGGATAGAAATAAGGATCACCAGATGACTACTTGTTCCCACAGTGTAGGACACTTGTTTTAAGGTTTGTGAATCTCCATCAGAGATTCCTGTGTCACTCTCTGTCATCTGTAGAGTCAGGTGAATTCCTTTACAAAGGCCATGAGACAGTAGTGTGTCCTGGAAGAGCAAAGGAAGAGCAAGAAGCTGGATAACTTGGGAACATGACTGCAGTGGGCGAGGCAGGAAGAGGGGAAAAGAGTGCCCTTAGGTAAAGTGCAGAACACTAGAGCACAAGGCTGTGAGCCATATGAGGCAGAAACAAGGGGTAGGAGAATATGACGGGCAAGAGGCTGTGAGGAAAAATCACTGGATATGAAAAATACCTAACTCTAAGCATAAGACAGGAATAAGGAGAAAGCTAGAGGGAAAGTATGCATTATGCAGCTGATTATCCTTTCTGATTAGGGAAGGAAACCTTTAGGGCTGGAATGGCAGCTCCTCACAATTTAGGAGATAGTAAAGAGTCTCTGAAATCCCATCCAAGGAGCAGAGGGAAGCCTACAGTTTTGTGCAGGTATTTTATTTTTAGCCTGAAATGACAACAACAAAAAATACAAAAGAAAGAGCTCTGTCTGAGAGCAGTTGGCTTTCCAGCCAAAGTGAAAGAAATCAGCAGGCAAGTAAAGGCAACAAGGGCAGGAGTGGAGAATTCATTTTAGACTCCAGATTCCAGCTAAAGCTTAGAAGGAGATTTTCAAGTCCCTCAGGGGAAGGTGGCTGAGGAGATGTCATTTGGAGTTGCAGAAATAATGCAGACAATGAGACAAGAGAATGGGTTCAAAACGTAGTGAGATAGAATAAATTTCAGTGCAAACTTCTAGAGTGACAGTAAAATGAGAGCAGTAACAGTCATTATAACAGAAAAAAATAGATAACTTCTTATAAACAAAAGAAATAAATTCCTTTATAAAAATAAGATATATTCGGTCTATATTGCATATAGATCTTATTCTCATTCCACATTTTTTCAAGTTTAAGTAGAACTATTCACAATTTCTGAAATAGCCAGATTTAGTCTGAAATAATTAAGTTAGAATGGGTTTTAAAACTGAAAAGAAAAAGTTCTCTGTTTATCAGGGAAGAACTAGCCTGAATCAAACATGATTCTGGAGGGGGAAACAGCAGTAAAAAGCATCATGAATAGAAATATCCATGTCTGAAACTGCCGTTGCTATTGATAGCATAAAACAAGAAGAAAATGTTTGTTTTAAAGACTACAAAACATAATCTACTGGTGGTGTTATTTGTGTCAATTCAAGAAATGGACTGAGAGAAGCTGAATTGGATAGCAGTCTGTGTGTATGAGCTGAAGTGAATGTTTCTTCACTTTGACTCATATGTTTACATTTTTGAGAAGTAAATATTAAATTTCTTTTTTTTGTTAGCTATTTAGTAACACAGCATTGTACATATGGCAAAACTAGTGCCACTGGCCAAGAACACAGAGAAACACTGCCTTCCAAGAAACATGGTGTATGTGGGGAGAAGAGGGAGAAGACATACAAATAGAAGACAATTTCTTTTATTTAGCTGTAGGGGTAAAATGTTTTATACAGCTTACTGTGCTAAAACTAGTTTAAAATATATTATATTCAGTACCATGTATAATCAGTATTTAGGGCTTCTTTTTTTTTTTCTCAAATAGCTCCATTTGCTTATTCAGACAGAGCTTGTACCATTTCAGTGAATCTACTGCTGCCAGGAGTTACACACACTGAAGTAAACTGCAGGTTAACCATCTATGGATTGTGTGGAAGAAGCTTTACCATGTGGAAAGCCTGCTAGAAAAACATCACTATTTCTGATTCTACCAGCACATTATAATAATTCAGATGTCCTTTACTTTCAGCATTAAATTCTCATATGCATTTGCAAGTGCTGAGCTTGTCAACTTTTATTCCTCAACGTACCCTAGGGCTCACTCTTTTACTTCATAAAAAAACGAGCTCCCTTCTGAAAATCTGCTAATGGAAGTGAAAGAAGTTTAGAAAAAACGGGAAAGGAATACCATCTGACAAAATATTTTACTTTCTGCTGCCTCTCACTCTGTTCTTGCTGTCTTGGGAGGAATGTTATCCTGGGAGGAGTTATATGACTAAATAGTTTATTAAAGCAAATTTGCTGAGGTTACATACCTCGTAAGTCTAAGAATAGGGGCAGAAAGAACATTTTTAAGAAGAATGTTTTCCTGTAGTGAGAGCTGGTCAATGACATATGCTATAGAGAGGAATAAGTGTACAAATTATCTCAGTCAGAGAAAGCTGGTGAATAATTATAATAGGTATTTTGGGCTTTGTTTTGAAAGTCAACTGTCAAATGTAACATCATAACAATGAAGTAGCCAAATATAACAGATACAGAAATTCAAAGTTGCCCAATAACAGTCTATTTAAATACCACGTGACCTGCCATGAATTTAAAAAAGAGAAGGAGAAATTACACCATCTGTTTTAATTCAGCTTGTTAAAAATGCTTGAAGGGATTGATGACACCAAAAAGTACGGTAGATTAATTTAATTTTAGTATAGTGGGAAAGTACATCAGCTATTCCCTTCACCTGAGGGAGCCAGAGATCCTTGTTCTGCAATGAGTCATGGCATATTGGGCTCTCCCATGGAATAAAGGGATCATTGCTTTCAAGCAGCTGACAGTTACTTGATCCTTTGTTTTTGGTAACATTTATTGTTTCAAAGAGTATAATTTTCATAATGCCACTATCCATTTATCTTTGATACCATATTTCTGTCATTTTCTTTCTCGGCCATCTGGATTTTAAGATGGAATGCCCGTTTTAATGGCTGAATATTCTAAAGGTACTCTTATCACATTCCTTCACTGATTTATCTTGTGCTCAGCCCCTAGAATGACTCTTAGTAGCAAGGAGAATCAATTCCTTATAGAGAAAAGAGAGGAAACCGAATCAAATGTCAAGCTGATTTATCACAGGCTACATTTAAACAACCATTATTTCGTAAGGAGTTTCTGTAAAACAGGAAACATTTTGAGACTCACTTTCAAAACTTTTCAGTATTGGAGCACCTGGAAGTCCTTGAATGTAATCCCATTGTGCAAAGCAATGTGCAAACAAAGCACAAAGAGGTGGTCTCTTCTCCAAAGAAATTAAAATCTAGGGGTAAGATAACATGAAACAAATACAGGCAGAGAGGAGTCAAGGAAACCTTGAGTCAATACCAGATACTGTGAGTCAAGAGAGGAAATGCTGATTTCAGTGTAGCTTATAACTCTGCAATTTTCATCTAAAGGACATTTCTAAGAGTATCAGAGGAATATCTTCATATCAGTTCATAGGAACTCTGGTTTAAGTATTTAACAAATTGAAAATGGTAACTGTAACTAGAAGAGAGACCAAGTCAATAGATGAAGGAAGAAAAATAGTAGATTATTATAGAAAAGATGAGCATCTTACATTTGATTTGATGGTTGAAGAGTTTCTTGCAAGAGCTGGTGGTCTTCTGAGTTATGGAACTGCATCAGCTTTCCAGGTGGGTATGCATGGGGTGAGCTCAGAAAGGTTAGGGTTATTGTGAGCCAGATGGGGAATTATAAGTACTCAGATCAGTTTTAGCCTTGTGGATTGGTAAATCAGGTTATGCATTAGTGAGGTTTTACAATAAAAATAAGCAGGACAGGGACATAGTCTGAGTGTGAGGATCTAGAAAGAGGCCTGACGGAAAGGTGATGCCGGCTGACAGGTCTGCATGGTAGCCAGGACAAGGACTCACACAGGCAGTGAAGGAATTCTGGTGTGGGCAGACACTGGATGAAAGACAAGCAACTCTGTTTAGCTGCTTGACTACTGGAAAGACAGACCAGTATTTTATGTAGGCAGCAGTGGGATCTAAATAAGACGTGAACTTGAACTGGCCCCGGAAAACACACTCTGCTTCAGTCCCACACTCCCACAGGTGAGGGGGAAGGATGTGGTGTCTATCAGCTGTGTCTGTAGGAGCCCCAAGAGCCTGAGTCTGGTGCAAGCAATGACCTCAGGGAGGAAGGCACAAGGCAGACATTCAGGAGAGACTGCCAGCATTAGCTGTGTGCCTGGTTAGGGACAGCAGTACAGAGAAGAGGAAGCTGGTTGTGACCCTATGTATTAAATCATGTAAGACTTTTCCTTATAAAAAATTCTTGCGATGAAAAAGTAAAGGGAGTGGTGTAGTGTGTGTGTATGTTTCTAAGTTAACTGGTACCAGTGCAAAAGATTTTTTTAAGCATTAACACCACCAGAGCAGGCCATCTCCTGGGTGCTTTGAAGGCTTCCTAATGATGAAATGAAATAAAAAGAGGCCCAGGAGGAGGAGGCACAACGTTCAGGTGTCTGAGGTATGTACGCATACCATTTGTTTCATATGTGTTATGGAAGAAATGGAAATGAACACATCTTTTCTGCAAATACATGTAAATAAGCATGTAAATCATACCTCTGCCACTTGACAGACGGTCTATTAAGCTCTAGCAACACCACTGATAGTAGCTGGCCTTTGAATAATGGCAGTGTTTAAAGTCTTTGGATGGATTTGTACTTAAGCTGAGTGAGATATAAAATGGTTCAAATACTGACAGACTCCTCCGTGCATCCATGCAAGGAATTCTGTCAGTGTTGAAGGCAGGACCACACACTGCACCTTGCAGGTGCTGGAGCAAGATGTGGGACCCAATGATGGGTCCTTGTAGGTCCGTTTCATCTTGGGATCTTCCATGATTCCATGACTCTATGTCCTTACTAAGGAGATCTGTTGGCAGCATGCTAAAACAACTTGCCGATTCCAATTAATGCAAAAATTCACGTTATTACCAGTGGAACGCACCACTGCAAGGAGAAGAGTTGAGCTGGTCTCTCCCAGTTTACTTGCCATATTACTATATACTTACTTGCTAGATCTTTTGTCCATTTACATGCACACAATTTCTATTACCATGTGCTTCACATAGGAGGACTCAAATCTATAAAATAGCCACTCTAAAACATTAATAGTAGTAGATTTTCCAGATGAAACAATTTTCAAACTTATATGATAACTGAACAGTCAACGAGAAGTTCTCACTTACAAGAAATAGCCACTTGCAAATTCTCCAGCACTTTCTTTACCAGACTGTGACAAGCTGAACATCAGCCCCAGGATAAGTATACTATGCATTTCAGTGACTTAGCTGCTGTTTCCAGGAGTAAACTCAAGAAAACAAGGTAGCTATGAAATTTAGATGCTGAAATATACAGATTTCAAAAGTACAAGGCAAGGAGAGTTTCTGCTGAAGTTGTTGGAAATGATAGATAATTGACATTGCTAAAAATCAAGTGGCAAATAAATACTTTCTTGAAATGTAAGGTTATAATTTGAGGTTCTGAACAGAATTTTTCATATTTCTTTAAGCCCAGCAGTGCTTCTGGCTACTGTTATCAAAGGAATGAAATATTAGACAGGTATGTCTGTAAAACTCATATAAAAATCTGTTAAAGATATAAAATAAAGTATTGGTTAGGAATAAATATTTTAAAATATATCTATCTTACTCTCAGTGTAATCAAGATACTGGGATTTAAGGCTGAGGTTGCATGTTAAATTCCATGGGTTTTGAGTATTATACTTTAGAATGTTTCCCTCTCATCTCATATGAGATAAAAATCTCATATACTAATTAGCTTAAATAGATCAATATAATAAATTATATAATAAAGTATATCAGTCACAGCCAAACTGCTGAGGCTATTAGAATCATTTATGAAGGAGACACACAGAGAGACACCTCCTGTAACTGTCTTGTAACTCAGCTGTTAAGAAATGTAATTTTGAACACATGGTAAGGGTAAGCATGACCTAAGGTCTGCTTTAACTTCTAAAGATATTTTGATATGTCATTTTACCACCTAGAAGGCTTAAAGAATTGCAATACTTTGGTCCGTTGCTTGTATAACTCATGTACTTTTTCCCGGGCTTCAAGAGCTAGTATGGTGCTTTCTGAACAAATAGTCCGTTTGTCGGGACTATCTGTATGTATGTCCAAGGAATAATTTTGTGGACTAGTTATGTTATATCATAGTTTCTACTTGATGGAAAACTTGACATGGAGAGGCTATGGAAAACTTTGATTTGACATCCTAACATTTCCATAATAGCTACAGTAGAATATGCTGATGTAAATCCACTCAACACTCCCTCCCTCACACCTGGTTATTACCCAAATAATGTGACAAATTACATAAAAGCCAAAACCTACAAAACAGCAACTTAAATCCCATGAGAATTATCCAAATATTTATTCCTGGAACAATTTTATATGAGCCACGTCTCTATGTTTAGGAGTTCTGTCTTCATAACATTTTTTAGTGTTTGCAGATGACCAAGGAAAAAGCAGACTGATAAAATGCATTGCCTAAGGAGATTTATGGGAATGGCAGTTAGTTAACTCAAAATCAGTCTGCAGCACCATGCTTACACGTCAAATAAAGATATTTCTCTGAATTAGATATTATTTCTTTGTTGCAGGATAACACATTTTTGATAAAAAGCTTTTGTGATAAGAAACAGGGTTGGGACTAGAGAAGATATCCTGAAAGCAGCCTTCTCTGTACTATATGAATATGTGCACAAAAGAAGCCTACCACAGGGTCTGAGCTGAAATAAAAGGTTATACAAAGTAGTGATGTATGTCTGGAATAGTTTTTTCACCTCAAGAGAAAGTCAGAAGGGAAAACCAGGGCACAAACACTAGTTACATAGTCTTCTCCCCTTAAATACATCTTGTATCAATTGCATTGCATAATGGTGACATTCTATCATAGAAAAAACAGATCGGAATTTAGATGTCTCTCACTGGGCTTTTTTTGGGTCTGCAGTTCTGGCTATAAGAGTTTGTGGTTGCAAGCCTTGAAAAAATAAATTTGCCAGTACTGCTGGTACATTTCAGCTAAAATCATACTCACTATTTGGAATTTTTATGTGCATCACAATAGCCCTACTATCTTGGAATTTTACTTTGTGCTGTCATTTTTTGACATTTCATTTGGAAACTTGAATTACTTTCTGGTCCTAGGTTAGATATCAGCAGTGGGCATCTCCCTTCAATTCTCAGTACCACATCTTGATATGAAATGCAGAAGTTAGTTTCTCTCAGATGTCTATAATTTAGTTCAGAGTATGACTTTAGCTTCAATGCATATGCCTTCAGCTTCAATAGATAATGTATAATTCAAGGAAGTTACTGCTCTGTGCTCAAGAAAGGATTGACCCTTGTTCTCATGTCTGGAAAATAAATACTTAAGATCAAGTGCTGTAGTTAAAATCCAAGTGGCTATAGAGCCAAACATGACTAAATTATTTAAGGTTCAGGATGAGAGGATTTATACTGTTACACATCTAGTGATCTGCTTTTTAAGCCCACAAGCATGTCCACATTCATATTTAGAAAATGTTTAGATTTTGTGTCAGTAAAGCTTAATGCGAGGGGTGTTTAGACATCCCTCAGATGTTCACCTTTATATCTTTAGAGGCATCTGCTAATTCTGTTCCTCAGCATCAGTGTGTTTTCCAGTTAAGTATTTAGGAGTTGCAGTTACCTAAGTTAAAATGAACTTAATTGGAGCCTAGTCTAGAAATACGGTAATAAAGGCATGCAGTGAAAGATATAGGGATATTAATGTGTTAAAATCATGGTTATTGAAGCCTTGAGTCTTTTCTAAACTAATGTATAATATATAGAATATAAATATAATGATAATAGTTATGATTACTACTGCAATAATTGGTAATTTATTATTGACACATTGAAAAGTAATGATTAATAATATTAATTTAATTATTGTTATTCCTGGAAGCACTGACAGTAATCAAATATCATACTGTGTTACTCTGATCATGGAGCAAGAAAATGTCTATTGTTGTAGGTATTTCTAATCTTTGTACAACTTAATTTTTTGCAAAAGGAAGGATATGAACGTTGGCAACATTAGGTATCAGATGCATTGAATCAAAGAGAATGTTCAGTATGTTTTCACAGAATCGTTTTAGTTGGAAAAGACCTCTAAGATCATGAAGTCCAACCTTTGACCAATTACCACCTTGTCAACAAGACCATGTCACTAAGTGCCACATCAAGTCGTTTCTTGAACACCTCCAGGGATGGTGACTCTATCACCTCTTTGGGCAGTTTGTTCCAATGCTTATCAATCCTTTCGGTGAAGAAATAATTCCCAATGTTCAGCCTGAACCTCCCCTGGCACAGCTTAAGGCTATGTCCTCTCATTCTGGTTGCCTGGGTGAAGAGACTGCCCCCCACCAGGCTATGGCTTACTTTCATGTAATTGTAGGAAATCATAAGGTCTCCTTTGAACCTCCTTTTCTCCCGGCTAAACACTCCCAGCTCCCTCAGCCACTCCTCATAGAACTTGTATTCCAGACCTTTCTCCAGCTCCGTTGTCCTTCTCTGGACACGCTCCAGCACCTCAATGTTTGTCTTGTACTGAGGAGCCCAAAAATGAACACAGGAGCTAGAGGTGTGGCCCCCCAGTGCCGAATATAGAGGGACAATCCCTGCCCTGGTCCTGCTGGCCACACTGTTGCTGATACAGGCCAGGATGCCACTGGCCTTCTTGGCCACCTGGGCACATACTGGGTCATGTTCAGCTGCTGTTGACCAGCATCCCTTGGTCCTTTTCTGCTGGGCTGTTTTCCAGGCAGATTTGATACATCATGTTTCATCAAACATTGAGAGAAAAGTTGTGTAATTATATTAGCCTATATTTTAAAGATTGCTCAGGTATCGTAGTACTGAAAGACACTTAAAGCTTTCTGGTAAAGTGATTGATCTTATCTAAGTGGAGATTGACTCACAGTGGTATAAATTACACAGGTATAAATTATAGGTGAGATTAACATTATTTCACTTCTTTCCATTATTTCACTTCCCTTTCTCTCTTGTTTTTTCTCCATTGTCTTGTGCCCCTTCATGACACCATAGACTGAATGCCTTTTTCTTTTAGTTTGGCTTTCTCCACAGTGTTTGCAAAAATCCTACAACATGTGACTGGCAAATAAATAGTCTTTATTGTCATTTGGTTCTGCTGTTAAATACTGTACCATTAGAATTTAACTACCTCCTTCTTTGTGACTACTGCTTTGCTTATCTATCCAGCACCAATGTACAAGTCATTACAAATAATTTTGGCCTTTTACTGCTACATGCAAACAAATGCAACTTGCATCACTCTGCCAGATGATGCTGTACATTTTCCCATTTGAATTAACTCAGCTTTATGGTCTCTGTCCTTATCCAGATTAACTGAACACAGGTTTTGAATTGCCTGTGCAGTGCTGGCATATGAAACATGTTTCCCTGGAAACTTAAATGTCTGAAGCAATCATTTGCACATACAGTATCAGCACCAAAAGTGCATATTTTTTCTGTTCAAGTTAAGAACAAAATAAAAATCTCTTCTGGTTTGTTTGAAAAGACTTATATTTAAAACACTGTGAGAAAACCTTTGTATTTCATTTCAGAGACCAAAGATTTAATTGTTCCCATAATAAATCTGGATTGCAAAATAATTACACTTTTATACTAATTGTATTCACTGGAATAACTGTTTAGAACACTTAAAAATTCTGCTGAAATGTTTACCCCTAATTGCCATGCAAAACACTTCTGCCCTTTCCTCTGGGTAGGGCAAAACAACTGTCATTTTATCAAAGATTGTCTTCACCAGTCAAGAATGTTTAGATTGTTTTAATCATTCTGTTCACAACTCTGACTTTCTTTTCAAAGCTATTCATAGAAATTTCTTCAAACTGTTATTTTCTACTGACAGATGCCCATTCAATACTCTCCCCTCTCTCCTCTCCTGCCTTTTCCCTTCTCTTTTTCTGCTCTCTGCCTTTGTTTCTAAACCAAATGACTTGCTCCCAGTCCCAGGTATTGGGAAATAGGAATAATACAAATATGTGTACATAGATTCACATACCTGGTCTCACATGCACACAGTTTAATAATATGTCATTAGGGCACTTTGCTTATACTATTAACAAAACTGCAGTTTCCAGGCTTTGCAATCTTCAGCCTGCCTTAGGAGAAAACATCAATACAGCTGTAGACAACTGCTTTTTTAATGCTAGTTTCTAAAATATTTGAGCAAATGAGAGCCATGGTAGGCAACACTCAGCATGCTGAGAGTTTTGGCTAAGACCAGAGTTACTGATCTGATTAGATAAGTTAGCTTGAATTTGTCCTGATTTTAAATAGGCAACTGCATATTTGATTGTGTTTTAAAATGTGTTATCAGTCTATTTTTTAACTGAAAGTTGTATTATTAATAATTAACAGTAATTTTGTACACAACAATATTTAGGATTTTTTTGGGCACTTTGATATGTTTACAGAGGCATTATTATTTTTGTTTTTCAGAAACAATGGGTTAGAGAATGTGATTTGCCAAAAGGTCATACAGCAAATATTGACAAAACTGACTTCCAGAATGAAATCTTGGCTTTGGTGAAACCAAATGCAAAACTCACAGAGACAATGGGCTCTCATCCCAGACTCCTGTCCTGACTAGATGCTGCTGAGGGAGATTGAAGATAAAATGTGTTACTAGAATGCAGTTGGGGTATTTTAGGACTTCACACTTTTATTCACAGCTGAAAACTTTCAGAGTATGATATGCTACTGTGCCCTGTTATTGCACTGGCTCTCATGTGGTGGTGCTCATGTTTGAAAATACACCAGGGTTAGAGATATGTCCCTTTCTCCTCCCTTGCAGAGCTGAGGGATAAACTGGATATGTAAACAAACGTTCGTCAGCATAGTCAGATTTGCGTGACACTGGAAGGATTATTTTTCTATAATTAAAGTGGCATAAAAAAGTGTTTAAGCAACAGTTACTGGGACTAGAAGTGTCTGTGGATGCTTTCTTCTTATCATGTCAGACAGAAAGTTAGTGGTAATGATAGAATTATGTAAGGAAATGAATCATGAAAAGTGAGAAAAAGATTCTGAAACATTTAATGCTAAATTTAAGGATTTGGAAAGATACTCAAATTCCACACAGAATGTTGGGACCAAATGCTTTCAGTCTATTCAACCTAACTATTTTCTTTAACCCCGACAAGTATTATTACACTTCTTGTGCTTCGTGCTTCAATTTATTTCTAGTTTAACTTACTTGTCAGTAAATTTATGTCTGACGTCAGTCTGGCTCTTACCATCCTCTTTTTATTAGATGTTTACCTCACATTTCTATCAAACATCTCTGAATTCAAATATGCTTATTAAAGATAATGTTGGCACTTCCAAAACAGGCGCAATCACCACCTTTTCAACTCCACCTAATTTAAACACTTTTCAAACTTCAGATAACATATGTATCATTTTTCCCTTTGGAACTCTGTTTTATCAGAGTGCTAATCTCATGCAGAAAGATTCAAATATGTGAGTAATAAATTCATAGAAACCTTTTAAAATACGCAAAATGATGGTACAGCTAAGTAAAACAGAGCAGGCTAAGTGACAGCCAGGTTTTTCACATGATGAGTGGAAGAAGTGTGGAAATAAAAGGTTACCTGAATGGCATTCGTTACATTCCATCCTGCTTCCCAGCTGGTGATCAGTTTGACCTGGGCATGTGGCAAGGGAGCTGGGGACTTGTATTCTGGATCCTGGTGACAAACATCAACCTCAAATTTCAGGGGTTCATCTGGTTCCTCTCTGTTCTCACTGTGAGCTCTGTTCAGTTCATCTTTTCTAGCAAAATTCACATGCTCTTCATCAGTGTCTAGGCAGCTGTCCCACCTCAGCAGTCCCAAAAGGAGAGATGGTGTTTCCCTAAAGCAGTTGAAAAGAGATGAAAAAGTCTGCTTTGGGTGAGCCATCCTCAATACCAAACATAAAAGTAAAATCTTTCATTACACGTCTTTATTTTTTTCAGCCGTTGTACGTTGTCACTCCTTTTGGTAGGTTAGCCTTGATAGTGTAGCTGTGATTAATGGAGTTTGTTGTCCTTGGTTCATTTATTTGTGCGTGTTTCAGCTAAAGAAATATCTCCAGGGTCTTCAACATACTGCCCAGAGTAGCATGCAGCAAGATTTAGTAGTCTGCAAGCTTCAATTTACAATTCAAATTGTTTCTCCTTTTACCTATGGCATCTATGCAGATCAGTCACTCATGAAGCATCTACAGGTGGCTGCAAGAATCTTTTCCTGGAAATTATGCATGTTTCTAATACAAATAAATAGTTCTGCCAAAAGAAAAAAAAATGCTTCATTAAAAACTAGAGCTGTTGGACTGACTGCTAAGAAAATGCATGTAAATAAGTTCGCTTTTCCAGATTTGAGAAATTTCTGCTGTGTTTTAGTGTCTACAGAGGTCAGTAGAACTTAAAAAATGTTCTTAATAGAGTTTAAAGTAGCAAGAAAAAGAAAAGTAGCTTGTTTTTAACTATATTTAGTTCACTGTTACCAGCAACATTTAGGGGAAAGACCTAGAGGTATGATGATACATTTACTTTTTGGATGTCAATGATATATTATGATTATTCATACTGTAAAATACTGAAAATAATATTTACAAAAGTATCCTCTTCCTTCCTGGCATGGCCCATGGAATTTGTGAAGATAGGTAAAGAGAGAGAAAACTGGGTTACACTGTTGTAGGTTAATTTATGCCCATTTTCTTTTGTTATTTGCTATACCTGCCCTACATTCCTCTTCTTTATTTCTTTCTAAAGAGTACTGGGTTTTAACAGCTAAGTTTTTCCACATTAACAACTGAATAACTGGTACAACACTGCTGATCATGCTGAAAAAAGTGTTCACTAATAAAAGGTCAGCACGGGGACCTTGGAGCATGTGAGAGCAGTTACAATCCTTGCTTGCCCTAGCATGTCCTTCCTGTTAGAAGAAATTTCAGGAATTCTCACAACAAATTTAGAAGTTTATATCTCTGAAACAAGAATTCTGAACCAATGACTTTTCTGCCATATTGTATGTATTTATGAACTGCAGTCTCATTAGTAACTCTCAGGACTTGTCCATTTCCAAAATGAATCATGCATGCCTTGTCTCCTTTTTCTTATGTGCTCAGGATTAAATAAGCATGGAGACAACCTTCACTGTTCTTTTACAATCAGACACTGACATTTCTCTTGCTCTCATCAGAAAACTAATGTTCTGAAGCTCTCCACAGTTTAATCACCTGTCCTAAAAATAAAAATATTTCAGAGACACTGCTAGTATGGAATTATGTTCCTGTGCCTGCCTTGTTCAAGCCTCATCACTGACTCTTGTGTGTTCCAAGTCCATGGCTTTATTGCTCAATGCTCTAGAGTATTCTTTTACACATTGTGAAATCTACTGATTTCTGATCTGAACTGAACAAAAAGTGTCTCTTACTCCTTAAAATAGCTATTTATTGGTAATTCTGAAGACCAAAGCGAATGTTGCTAGCCATCTCACAAACATATCATGGTCTTCTGGAGTGACCTGGAAGGTGCTTGAAAATACAAAGGTGGTTTTTACAAAAACAAATTTTGACCTTAGTTTAGTTCTCCTTTAATGGAAGTGATTCCATTTGGAAGCTTCAGGAAGATTTCTGAGAGAAATGCTCTGTGATAGGTGTAGATACTGCTCAGATTAAGTAAATCTGGCAACAGTATCTATAAAGTGAAAAAAATGTCAGAAATCTCATGGTTAATTTTCCTAATATATACGGAATGGTCTGAGATACACAAATGGAATCATGGGAAGTGGTAAACATTATTACGTATTTTCAGTCTGTTCTGAAGCATTACTTCTGTAGATGTTTACATTTCTGGACAGAACCATTTTGTTTTCATTGGCTTTATCTAATGTGAAAAGCATAACGTCATGGAACAGATAATTAGCATTTTAAAAGATATTTTTATCAATTAAATGCAGATAAGAACCATTTTAACATCCTGAGGAGCTGAATTCCATCAAATGTAAATGTTGATTACTACAAATGAAGGATTACATAAGAAATTGTATTGTTTATCTGGTGTTTGTAGGATCTTTATTTTCTATTCAAAAGAATTTATTGAGACAGCAATGAGTGCTGTTTGGTGGGGGGTGTTTGTTTTTCTTTGTTTTAATTTTTTAAATTTATTTTTCTTAATTTTTATTCTTTATTTTATTAAAGTTTTGTTTTGTTTTGTTTTTCCTTGTAGATTAGTGAGGATTTCATGCAGCTATCTAAATCAAGGGAAGTGTAAGCAAGTTTAGAAACAGAGAGACATCTCTGTGTACAGAAACATTTCTTCTGACTGCACAGGGTTAGAGAAGAATTGTCCAGTTTTATCCAAGACCCTCTTACAGCACTGGAAGGAATCCCATTTTCAAATCTCTTATCTGCCAGATGCATCACATCCAGAAATCAGAGAAATTAAATAATAGTAAAAATTGTTTTTTCATGGTTACACAAAACTTCAAAAGTAACGTAAAATCTCTTTTAAAAAAATAGCTTTTAGTTGATTTAAGTTCACTGCTTCCCTACTGACTACTAAAACAAAGGCAAGTAAGTCTGTAAGTCTCCAGAAATATCTGAATTTTAATAAATTATTTATATTAGATACTTCAAACTTGGTACCCTGTCTGGATTACTTGTTTCAATGAAATATCATTATTCATTCTGACATACAGCACAGCACAGGACAACACCAGTCATCATTGTACAATATTTATTATTATCTATGTTTAATGCTCTTAGAGATCCTAGCAGCCACCTTTGGATTGAGCGTCTTAAAATCAACCAGTAGGACACAGCTTTTTCATGAAAGGTATACAGTTTAACAAGTGAAGATGGACAGAGACACGGCAATCTGGGAGTCTATCCTTCTTTGTCTACCGGGCATGGGTTTTTCATTCTATATATTCCCATCAGCTCTGATTTTTCCAGCTAGCAGGGCAAATTATGCTCTTAGTTACACCGCTGTACATTTACTGGCTCTTTCACTGACATAAATAATAAACAAAGGAAGATATAACAAACCTGGTTTTATTATTGCATTAAAAACTGCTGTCTAGATGACTGCAGTAAATTTTGTATTTATTGTGCTACTTCCAAGCCATCAGAAACAAGCAGTAAAGGCAACAAATGAGAACTGGACTCAGTTGAAGGGTTCTTTACTTTTCCCATGCAGTAATTCTGCTAGACATTCTTTCTACAGATGTTCTTCATTCACACAAGTCAATATTTTATGTTTAATTAAACGTTCTGTCTTGTCTTAGGAAGAACTTCCTGATTTATGGTAGGCCCGTAAGTGTGGTTATCATTGTCCTTGGCACCTATTCACCTATTTCTATTTCAGTACCTAAACTGAGATTCAAATTTTCTTGGAAAGCAGCAGACTGTCACTGAGAATCATAAGCTTGACAGGGCTGAATTTCAGGAACAGGAGGAGCACAAGAATAGGCTTGGAAAAGACATCTTTCTTGGTCAGTAGAATTTTGTAGTGCAGTTGCTTATGCCCAAAGAAATAAGGTCTTCAGAGCCGCCACTTGTGTTTCCCACAGTTTTTTTCAAAATTTGTTTGATTGTAGGACCCTTAGTTATACCCATCAGGAAGAGTATTTCAGAGATGCAATAAAAAGACGGCCAACAAAATAGTTTATCAGCCCTGTATGCTTTTAAACAACATAGCAGTGCATTTATTTAATGCTGAATCTTTATAATCTCACTTTTGGTGTAGGATATGGGTTTGGTTCAAGTATTGGGGTAGCAAGAATGTTGTTGCTGCTTAGCATACCCTTTCACAAGGGAGAAGAGCTCTCTCCACAAAAAAAAGGTGTCTTAAAAAGTCTCACCATTGTTAGTCCTGAGGCTAGCTGGGGCAAACACGGCATTTCCAGGTATATGAGATGTTTTATCTAGAATAATAAATAGATGCTCAGAGGATATACATTGCTCCTACTTCCTGAAATGGAATCAGTTTTCAACTAAAGGGCTTTTTCAGTTTTTCCATGTCAATGTGCACTAGGTTTATGTATAAACTTGGGTCCGAGAGCATGAATATCTTAGGCAAAGCTAGGCCTGTGCTGTATTCCCACAGAATTCTGAAGCTGTATGATGGAGCAACCAGGAATGCAGGTGCACTGCTGAGTGCCTGTGTTACACAGTTTAGGTACATCCTGACTATCCCAGAAGCTCAATAGGGCCCTTTTTGGTAAAGAAACTCTTTAGATGTATTAGTCTAAATACGTATTTAGACTAATATGTCTAAAGAGTTTCTTTACCAAAAGCTTTTGGTGATGCCTGAATGACTTTGAACTAAAATAGAGATGACAGTGCAAAATAAAAAAAATACCTGAAAGAAAACATTATTCAGTTTGACAAGCATATCCGGAAACAAAATCACAGATTGTTCATCCATCCTTTGAGCGGTGAAGGTTAATGGTGGTTGAGATGAGGATTTTATTTTTGTAGCAAAATAAGGATCTAACTTTTAGTACTGTGGATCCCTAACATAAATATTCACAACACTTTTTTCCCACACTTTTAACTGGTGCTTCTTTGAATGCTCAGGTTTCTTAGCAAAATTCATCTCCAGGTGTTTCTGCCATTCATACAAATTTGGAAAGCAGACACAGAAAAGGCACAACAGGTGATGAAAGATAACATTAGTAACTGACTGTATGTGTTTGGAAAGGCTTCTTCACATTCATTTATGTTTATTTGTATGCTTTTGTAAGGATTTTTTGTATTGTGGCCTGCTCTATGCATATTACTCTGACAACTCTTTAAACAGCTGTGCAAATATGTTCAAGAATGCAAATATATAAGTATATGAGTGTAAACGCATGCGGCACTTTAGAGGAACATGAAAGATAATGTTCCTGCCATATGAAGATAAACTGTAATCCAGACAGAAAAGAATTATTGTGATGCCAATTTAAAACAAAAAGAAAAGAATGGAGTGGTTAACACTGAACAGATGAGTACTTGAAAGTTTCTTGAAACAATTTGATCATGAGCCAGAATTTGTAGAGGACCGCTCTTGTCAGAGAAAGAGAAGGCACTATTCAAAGCCTGAGGGACACTGAAGGAGTTAAGTCCTTAGTGGAGAAAAAAAGAAAACCTTAGGAATGAAGATTGTAAGAAACATAGGTCTGCACGGTGTATGAGAAGATAAGAATATGCACAGAAACAGAAAGAAAACTGAAAAGATCAAGTGTTCAAGGACAGGATGTCATAGTATGAAGATCTTTGTTACTTGACACAGACTATTTCCTAAGACATGCCACAAAATCTTCATCTGTAACCAGAACTGCGAACTCTTTTTTGAGTTTCTCAAAGTTCTTACTCTTTCTGTTT
This sequence comes from Platysteira castanea, assembly GCA_013397175.1. Taxonomy (NCBI): domain Eukaryota; kingdom Metazoa; phylum Chordata; class Aves; order Passeriformes; genus Platysteira; species Platysteira castanea. Next base: position 343,697 of record VYXC01005166.1, on the reverse strand, counting down.
CTTGCATTAGAGGGAAAGAGAATCAGTTCTGGCAATTTTCACAGTTAAGGATATTCTGCTGGAAAAAGAAATGCAATTTTTGAGGATCAGAGAAAATGCCAAGGACAAAGACAGAAAGATACTTCATCACAAGCAGCTACCTAAACATATCTGAGGGATGACCCTCTGGGAATATTCGTGCTACAAATCAAGCTCACCCGAGATGTACATTCCAGAAGTAGGCATTGACCTTTATTCAGGCCATTTGTATATATGTATTATGATGTAGTCTTTAAATGTCTAGAGGTTTTTATCTTCCCATTGGCTAGTTCACTGAAGAGAAATCACCATTATCTAGAAATGGATTAGCATTATGGAGCTCAGATGGTTGATGATGTCCAGAAGAGGCAAGATAGTCTTGTAGGTAATAGAGAAATGTATTTTCTCTCTGTCTGCAACACTTCAGTTACAGCTTGGTGAGTTGCACCACGGTTTTTACATATATTAATATGGATGGGATTCCTCTGAGCAGAAGAGAAATTTTCTGACCTACCCATTTAGGCCCCTTTCATATAATCAGTAGAATCAAACAGATGCTTCTGAAGAATTGTTTGTCTCACCTTAAAGTTGGCACCTGAAGCAGGTTGGATGCCATAGCTCAGTGGCATGAAGTTGGCCATTTTCTCCCTCTGTATATAAGGGAAATCCCGAATTACTGTCTTAGAGTTCTCTACCTGTCTGTAGTCATGTGAAGGCAGATGAAGTGAATTTCATACTGTGCATTTCCTGAATGATTAATTTGTAACTGCTGCTGCAATGTAGCCCATCTTCCTACTCTCACCAGATACTGATTAAATTTGGCATTTGAATTTATCAATAATTTTGGCAGTTTTTTGCCAATAATCTGCACTTTTGTTCAGACATGTGAATTAAAATAATTAACCCTATTGCTAAATGTTATGGCAGAAAAAGATTCGCTCATTTTCTAAAGCAATAAGCACAATATTTTAAACCTAATTTATTTGGAAGTAAATTGCTGTCATTGATTTAGGAAGTTGGGTGATTACATTTCTTAAATTGTCACCTTATCACCTTATGGAGAGTGAGAATTTTATGGTTTTTGAGTGCAAGAATGTGGACTAAAAAGTGATTCTGAATAACTTCCTGCTCTGTGGAGACTATCCCTTGAGCACAGGATAAGATGGGGTGAAAATATGAGATTATGTAGTAAATCACTACTGTAAAGATGCATAAAGGAGTTAAATTAAGATCAAAATAGCAAATCATAAATATCATTTACGGCTATTCAGCATTGTGTTTTCAGGTTCACTTTTAAAACAGATACAGCCTTCTGCAGAGGTGCACCTCTTTCACAGAACTGAGAAAGGATCTCAGGTTGTGCGGAATATGCTAAGTGTCTGTCACACGGCACCTGTAGAAACTGTACCTATACAGTGATAATTCTTTTCCTGGGCTGATGAAATAATACTAGTTTAAACTTAAACTTCAGTGACAATGGTAGAAGGTATGCTAATTCACTTTTGTTCTTGTTCTGCTGAATTTAAATGATAGTTTTACAAAAATAAATACATATTTATAATCTACTTTTAGATGGTATGGTAAAAGAACTATCAGTCCCAACACACCGTCCTTTAATCTGGCCAGCCATATAGTAATAGCACACACTACAAATAATAAACAGTCTGTCATGTCTGAAAAGTTCCACGATGCAGGTAAGTGGACAGTGGATAGATACTAACATTCTTCTCCACTTCCTTGTGAAATGAACTGTGAAGATGACGATCAAGAGTTTACTAACTGGAAACGTAACATCCAGACGAAGCAATCTGCCACTTAAGGGAGAAGGATAGGAAAGCAATAAAGCACATCTACAAGTAATAGGTGAAGTTGATGGCAACGATTCAAGTTGAGCAAGTTGTTGAGAAATAGAACTGCCGTGACAACAAAGAGCAGCAGACATAACCAATTCTTTACAAAGCACATAAAATTATTATTTCCACTTCTTTAGAAATAACTGAGATGTACAACATGAAAACCACGCTAGATATTTTTCTACATATGTTCCATAGCATAATAGATTTTTTACTTTGCCTTCAGGAAAGCAAATGTGTTTCCACCAGAGTTGCAATTTTTTGTGTTTATTTGTAGTCTCCCAGGTCCAACTGTATTGCTTTATCAGCAAGTTCTGCTCCCTCAGTGCTCATCTATAGCCTCTGTATTCACATATTCATTCTTTACAGGAAGAGTTTCTTTACTTATTTTATGTCTTCATTATAGGTATTGCCTTCAAGGAACCCTATACTGGAAGATACAGGTGTAATTTATATGCATGGCATTATTGTCATCTTTCTGTGCATTTTATTTTGTGTTATCACAGTTGAACAGTGTTATCACAGTTGAAATTAGAGATGATTATTTTGTGTTGTGATGTCTACAGTAATTTGGAAACAAAATATTTTACTCTCATTCTGGACGAGATACATTTTACACCTTGAAGGATGACTTGAGACTTTCCTCACAGTCTCTTACTCTTTTTTTTTTTTTTTAATACAAAGTTCAAATGTGTGGATAAATAGTGAAATAACATAGGCTTACAACACAGACATCCATCAATGAAAAAAAAGAAAGACCTGCAAAACATTTTGTTGTCCTTTGCTGTGGCAGGAAAAGAGATGCTCAGAGGTGCTAAACTTGATTGTATTATTCAACTGAGATTAAATATCAGCACTTAACCAGATTAGAAGAAGCAGTATGGAGTAATTAAATTGAAATGATAGAAACTTTTACAGGTGGTTAAATCAGAATAAGCAGAGAAAACAAAAGAAGCAGGAAACAACTGAATAGAACCTCTGCTGTTCCTGCCTATAAAACTGCTGTGCTCTACTCCCTAGGTTAGAAATGCATTGAGCTTCATAGGTGGTTTATCTCTACTGTTTTCCCTTTTAGCAATGATCTTTCTTCAAGAAATCAATTAAAAACCAAGTCCTTTTATTTCTTTTTATCTCATCTTTTTATCTTTTAATGATTTTTTTTTAAACCAGTGTTCCTTTGGGAACTGACAGTGTCCAATTCCAATAAGTATTTCTCACTAAAAATAAATACCAAACGTGGGATCATTCAAGTATCTGTGGTTGAAGAGTAACCATATGAAATCTTCATGGTATTTTCACATTTTGTGCAGCTACCAGTAAGGGAACATGACAGAGGAAATATTTTATTCATAATAGTATCATATAATGAGTAAAACAAAAATTAACCATCTAAAACTAAGTTTTAGAATAACATTAAAGTTGCCAGGTGTGGTTATGCATTTTCCTTTAAATGGTTGGTTCTGTTTCCCCCTTTTTAAATGTATGGTATATTCCTAAATTGTAACTCTGCCTATCATCCCTTCCTAGGTACTTCAATTGGTTCATGTTACCTAATCCCTCCTGCTCCCCATTCCCGTTGGTTCCTGAGATGTGTATCCATGCCCCTGTTAGCTGTTTATTGGTTCACGCCTTGTACCCGCGCCTACTTTGAATCTGTCTTAGGGGGCCCAGGTCTCGGCTGGGGGCTCGCTATTCTCTCCTCCCCACCCTCCCCTTCCCTTTCCCCCTTTCCCCCGCCTCGTCACGGGCCGAACTGAAATAAACTCCATCTCACTTGCACCATCAAGAAGTGATGCCGTGTCTGTGCTGCTGCCTGCGGATAAATAGCCCAAAGCGTCCCTCTGCGAGCTCTGGTAAGCCACCGTGACTCCCCTCTTCCAGCGAACCCCGCGGTTCTGTTGCCCCGCAGCCCCTGGCTGCTAGCCGGCTGAAGAAGCAGGGGCGCGCTGCAGCAGCCAGGGAAGAGGAATGTCAATCTATTCCATTCCTACCAGTTTGATGCCAGTGTCAGGAAGAGACGCCCAGCACCTGGAGAGGGAGCAGGTCAGCACGAGAGCACCTGAAGAGCACCACAAAGGAATTTCAGCTACTCCAGCTGGTGAGTCAGCTTCATGAGGGACTCAAATGTCTGCATGCAAAGGCACATAGTATGGGGCATAAACAAGGAATTAGAGATGTGCCCACAACTGCAGGGCAGTGATCTTACCGGCATTGTGGAAACACCAAAAAGAGGGCCTGGTGGGAAATGTGAAGCCTTGGCTGCAGAGACCATGAAGTGGCGGAGTTCAGGGTCCTTGGGGCAGTGAGGATGAGGCATAGCAAGCTCACTACCCTGGACTTCAGGAGAGCAGACTTTGGTCTCTTCAGGGATCTGCTTGGTACAGTATCATGGGATAAAACCCTAGAGGGAGCAGGGACCCAAGAAAGCAGGTCAATCCTCAAGGATCACCTCCTCCAAGCTTGGAATCAATGCATCCCAAGAAAGACAAAGCCAGGAAAAAATACCAGGAGGCCTGAGTGGTTGAACAAGAACCTCCTGGACAAAAAAAAACCACAAAAAGGAAGCCTACAGAAGGTGTAAGAAAGGACAGGTAACCAGGACAGAGAGACTGTCCAAATGGCCAGGGATCTGGTTAGGAAAGTTAAAGCTCTGATAGAAATAAATTCAGTCAGGGACATTCAGGGCAGTAAGAAAAGCTTCTGTAATGTTGGTGATAAAAGGAAGAGTAAAGAAAATGTGGGCTTCTGCAAAAGCCTCTAGTACTCCCACTTTTCCAGCAGCAGTAGGCACCTCGAAATTCTTAGACAAATTCCTGGAAGTTCTCCAACCAACCTAGGCAAGAAAAGAAGCCCAGAAATAAATGTGCAAAGTGTTATGGCTGTTATCTGCCTCTGCTGCACCCTGGGCAAAAGGAGGTAAAGTTTAAATAAATTAATATGAGTTATAGAGCTCTATAAGATCTATTTTTTGAGTATCTTACTCAAAGTGAGTCTTCTGCTTTACACTTTACTGGTGTATCTACTACAAGACATCCAGATATGTAAATAACTTTACCTGAAAGGAGTTTTATTTAAAGCTAATTAGGACAAAGGAGTTTTATTTCTTCTACATGAGCAGAATGATGGAACATTCTGCTTTTCTTAACACTATTATGAAAGTTGTGCAGAAGGAAATGTTGAGAAACTTCTCTCCCACATTAAACAACTAAGACGCTTTCTCTTAAGCAGACCATTATTAATTGTTTTCAGAACTATTTCAGAAGATTGATTCATGCATAAAAATGCATTTAGTCAAGGATTTCAGGTTTCAGCAACTCTGCTTAGAAAAGCTTTATAATTTTCTTCTTGAAGAAAGATCTTTAATTACATTGGAGCAATAGAGTGGGATTTATGCATATATTCTAATTATGTACTAGTAAAACTGAAAAGCTCTTCGTTAAAACCATGTGGAGAAAAATCAGACACATGCCAGCACTTCATTACTGAGAATTTAAGAGGAATTGTGTGGTGGCTTATTATCAGTATTACATAAATAGAAGGGCACTCTACATATTGCATATGTCGACATAGTCTTTTAGATTAAAAAATAGGCCAATTTTGAGAAAACAGAATAAGATGCAAATTAACTCAGTTAATTAAACCAAACCAATTAATTCTACATTAGCACCTTACTACCTGTTCAGTAGAGCAAGCAAAATAATAAACACGTTATTTCTAAGTTAAATCTGTGTATATATCTCCATGTACACACATATATGGAAAAACATAAGATGAAAGATCAAAGTTCACTCAACTCAAACCTAATTAGAGCTAAATAATCATCAAATAATATGATTAGATCATATAATTGTTCATAAGAATTACATGCTTATGGCATGATCAGAATATACGGCACACTTTCTGTTTAAACAAGGGCCTTTATGATGAAGGGTTTTCTCAGGCTGTAAACAAGAACAGCTGGTGCACAGGCTGTGTTACAACACACTGGAATAGCAATACAATAGATTTATTGTTACTTCTAAGATTGTGTATAAAGAAGTCATTCATATTTTAAACACAGAATTACTGAGCACTTCTTGCCAAATCGCAGACCCTCATGAACAATTCCCTTTGAGTCACAAGCACATGACTTTTCACTTCTGAGGGTCAGTCCATAAGATGATAAAATAATTAAAATTCATGAAGGGGTTGGATACATACAACATCCAGCTGCTGACTCCAAATTCATAGAAGGGAGCTGAATAAACTATGAATCTGAGCGGGGTAGAGAGGGGATAGAAGTAGAAGTTAGAAATGAGAATGGAAAAAACAGTGTGTCTGTGAGTCTCTGCTGAAGCTCACATTTGGCCAACTCCGGCAGCTCTTTCTTTGTTATTGAGACCCTTTACATTATACAGCTAGCCATAATAAAAAAAGGATATTGCTGTATATTCTAAGTGAGCCAGCTCATTAAACATAAAGAGAGTTGACATAGTGGTTTCTTTACAGGGATGATTTCTTGTGGCTGTGTGTGTAAAATACCTAGCTCATTATTTTTTAAGTTAAAAAAGCAACCTAAATTATGCATAACACACATATCACTGCATGACTAAACAACATAAATAATTTTATAATATTTTAAAGATCTCATTTTTACCTCTATCAGTACATATTTTTAATGAAAAGAATTACTGAATTTTATAAGGGTAACTTTAAAGTAGGGCATATATGAATGAGAGACTGCCACAATCACCAGTTCTAGTACTGTCCTATTATGGACAAATTTATCATGTAATTTTTTTCTTAAACGGATCAAATTTGATTTTAAGCTTCTAAGGTTTCTTGTCTAAATTACTCTTATGAGAAGAACTATGGAATTACAGAATGGTTGAGGTTGGAATGGACCTATGGAATTCATCTGGTCCAACCCCTCTGCTCAAGCAGAATTACTTAGGGCTGCTTGGCCAGGATCATGTCCAGATGGTTTCTGGATATAAGGATGGAGACTCCACATCTGCCTGGGCAATTTGTGCTAGTGCTTGGTCATTCACAGAGTAAAAACATGTTTCCTGACATATCCACAGAACCTTCTGTGTTCCAGTTTGTGCCCATTGCCTCTGGTCCTGCCACTGGGCACCTCTGAAATGGACCACGATCCATTGACTTTGTACCCTCCCTTCAGGTACTTACATATATTAATAAGATCCCACCTCATCCTTCTCTTCTCTAGGTTAAGTAGGACCAGCTCTCCAGGTTTGGCCTCACAAGTTGCTGAGTAAAGAGGAAGGATCACCCCCCCCTGACCTGCTGTCAATATCTTGTTTAACACAGCTGAGGACACCCTTATTCCAGGCAGAAAATACCCACTGCTCTCCCCTCATCTACTTGGCCAGAAATTTCACTGTAAAAATTTATCAAGTTGGTCAAACATGAATTCCACTTGGTCAAGCCATGTTGGCTATTCTTGATGATTTTCTTGTTCATGTGCCTGGAAATAGTTTCCAGGATTAGCTACTCCACTGCCTTTCCAGGGATCAAGGTGAGGCTGATTGGCCTGTAGTTCCCTGGATCCTCCCTGCCCTTCTTCAAGAGAGGAGTAACATTTGCTTTCCCGCAGTCTTCAGGTACCTCTTGCAGTTGCCATGATTGATCAAAGTTTATCCAGAGCGGCCTTGCAGTGACATCAGCCAACTCCCTCAGCATCATGGGTGCATCCCATGGGTGCCCACTGACTTATGCATGTCCAGGCCATCAAGAACTCCAAATGTTATTACCGCAGTTAGAGCAGGACTGAATTTGTGTGTTGTGCGCCTCTTGTGTACAAAGTGTTTGCTCATAGAGAGAGGCAAAGTTAAACAGTAAGAAATGCATGTGAGGGGAGGGGAGAAGAGAGAATTAAGGACCAATGAGCACCTGTCACTCTGTGATACCCTTAAAAGTTATCTTCGTCACTTTTGCCAACTAGAGATTGTTAGCTGTAACTGAGAGAAAAAGGGTTGAAAAGCAGTATTGAGTTTCACACAATATTCCGTGTAAACCAGAGGAATAGGAAAAAAATACCTATTGATACGGCTGTTTTGTCTGGCAGACACTCTCAATTTCTCAGATTTATAATAGGAAGAGACTTCTTGGCATATGCAGAAAATCCATAATAAAAAGTTTTTAAAGTAAATTGCAGTTGATTTAAGGTAATACATCCACAGCATAGTGTAACTATTGTTATTATCTGTATCGCGGTTTTTCACAACAAACAATCAAAAGGACTGAGTCACGAATGCTGACAATACAACCCAACTTTCATTTCCTAGGCAGAGACCAGGAAAATATTTACTTGTACTAAAAACAGTTTTATTGGTATAGGTCATACCATGTCTGTTTGCTTCAGAGTATATTTTGGCCTTCTGAGATGGATTGTGAAGCAAAAATTTTTCCCCTCTCTATCAGTCTCTGTGTATTCTGCTCTCACTATTTACCTCTTTGCAAGTCCTGTGCACCTATAGCACTCATTATGAACAGAGCTGGCTAAAGGTCTTTTTCTGAAGAGAGCTAGAGGTTAGCAATAAGGTGTGTCCAGAGATATTTCTAACTTCATACAATGTTGTGTGTATTGCAACTTGACACAAAGGTAAAGTTCACTGTGTCTTGATACAGAAGGTAAGTTCAGTTGTTAATTTCCCTGAATCTAGTGATTCAATAGTACACTTACGCCTATTTTAAATTCTACCATTACAAGTAAATGGGCTAGGAATTTTTCTTTTAAAAAAAAGGATCGTTATTCCCCTTACAGTACTATATCTAAAGACAACCAGACCATGGTAAACAAATTCTAGAATGATTTAGTTCATTCAACACATGGAAACAATATGAAAGTTAGTTAAAAAGTAGTATTCTTATATATAACTGGTTTGTGATTGTTCATTCTTGTCCCACTGAGATTTTCTTATTTCACAAAATGAGCTGATTTTCTTTCTCCTGAAGAAATGATATGAGCTGCCTCTACACAGGCTAATGCAGAGTTATATTTCTACCCCAGAGAAGAAACAACTCACTACTGATTCTTGCTTAAAATACCAGCATGGTCTGGGCTAGTAGACACCTATCATTGATCTGCACAGAAAGCTGAACCCCCTGTTTAGACACGAGGATGATTCTGACCTTTTTTCACAGTCCTCAGTGGAGCTGTCTTCTGTCTTGGAAATCTGTATTTCTTCAACCCATTCCTTTCTTTGTGAAGTAGGAGACTTCCTTGGCATGTTGTGTAAGCGCCAGACCATCCCAGAAAGCAGTCAAAAGAAAATGTAGAGGAGCAAGGAACTGAACTCCTCAGGCCTTCAGTCACCACAAGTAATTCACTGTCAAAGAGACAGCCAGGTATCTTCTTTCCAGCATTGTTGCTCTGCTAATATCCATTAAGGACAAATGCCATCAACCTGAAATTGAGCTTTCAGGGAGGTAAATGTTCCCAGTCCATCAATGGGTCCCAGAAAGACAGTGAGGCACCACTGCTGCATCTTGAGTTGCTGTCTCTTTTTCCAAATCACATGACTTGACTGGTATGGAAAGTGACTGGTTCTTCTCAAGAGACAAGTTTAGTAGAGAAAGAGATTCTGTTCTGTGCTTATGTAGAAAGGTACTATAAAGCAAAACATTACTTAAAGGGAGAAGGAGAATCTAAGTCTGTTCTTGGTGCACTGATGCCTCAAAGCCCAGCTCTCTGTCTGTTCCTTCTCCTTGTAGTCCCTGCAACAAGAGAGGTCTTCCAAAGCTTTCTGCACATTCTAGTAGTTTTTAGTCTAGAAGAAGAGACCTCAGAGAAGATGATAAAAGAATAAAAGGTGAGGTAATATGTCCTGACTCTAGGCTCCAGGTTCAGGCTAGTATCAGGGGAGTAAGGGAAGATTGGGAAATGTGTGGGAAGCATTCTGCAAACAGATTTTTGTACTTGTTGCATGTGTGGGCAGCCACCCACCATGCCTTATGTTAGGCACTGAATAAAATGACGTTTTTCATTCAGCTCTCACAGGACCTGGCCTTCTCTAAAAGGACTGGGCATGCACAACAGCAGGATACTACATACGGATGTGAGAGGGGCCTTGGGCTTGGTGCTGTGAAACTTATTTTACAAGTGAGTGTAAAGCAGAAACTTACCATTTGGGATACAAGAAATGTTCTTTCCCTACTCTAGCCAGCCAAGTCAATTTTCTGCCTGTAATAAGGAGAAGAAATAAAGAAATCTATTTCCTTCAGGAAACAAGTGATAAAGGACAGGAGGAAGGACAGGAGTCACCGAATCACTGAATCATAAAATATGCCAAGTTAGAAGAGACCCATCAGGATCATTCAGTCCAGCTCCTGGTCCTGCATAGGACAGCCCAAGAGTCACACCATGTACCTGAGAGCATTGTCCAAACGCTTCTCGAACTCTGTCAGGCTTGGTGCTGTGACCACTGCCCTGGGGAGCCTGTTCCAGTGCCCAGCCACCCTCTGGGTGAAGAGCCTTTTTCTAATACCCAACCTAATCCTCCCCTGACACAACTTCAGGCCATTCCCTCAGGTCCTGTCACTGGGCACCACAGAGGAGAGATAAGTATCTGTCCCACCTCTTCCCCTCACAAGGAAGCTATTGACTGCAATGAGGTCTCCTCTCAGTCTCCTCTTCTCCAGGCTGAACACACCAAGGATAATGATGTAAAGAGGAGGACTCTTTACATCAGGACAAATCAGAATAAATCAGGACAAGAAGAATCAGTGTAGCTGCAGATGATAAAATAGATAATATTTTTCTCACATGGAACAAGATCCACAAGGGTATTAACACAGCAGCAGGTGGGCAAAGTTAATTCTCACTTCAGCTCTGTGAGTGAGATTCCTCATTTGCTTTCTCTAGGTTGTAAAGAGCACATGTCATCAAACTAGTATCACATGCAGCCCTGGTGGACCTTAACACTGTAAACATTCAGCAGTGACAAATATGTATCAATGCTGGCAACGGAGGTAAGAACTGTCATGCAACGAGTATCAATAGAATAAGGTAGTCTGCTTGGCATTTCAAAAATATTGGGCATCGTAAGACATGGTTGATGTGTCTAATGCTGATAAGATGTGACTGAGAGATGCTAAAGCATAATGAACAGCTGTCTCTTCTTTCAGTTCCTTATACAAGTCAGGGATTTTTTTCCATGGATGTTGGAAAGAATGTGTATCTGCTTAAAGCCGAGAACAGCTGGGCATGTTTTCCCACTGGAACCCGATAATGTTGTCTTAGGTTTCAAATGGACCAGAAATACCCACACCTAGTGTTAAGTCCTGGAAGGGGGACTTCGATATATTGAAATTGATAGTTTACTGTGGATTATCCCAGATTATGGAAGATGAAATTGTTCTATCAGTAAACATTTATGCTTGAGTTCCTCTCAACCAGTACTGTGAAGTCACATGAGGTATGATATTCAGAGATGCCCCAGAAATTCAAAGTATGGATATGACTGAAGCTGTGATGTCCCAAAAATATTCTTGTTAGGGCAGCCACTGGAACAGATCCAGGAGAATACTGTAAATGTAGGTATGGATCTGTGTGTTGCAGCTGTTCAAATGCCACAATCTAGTTATAAAGTACATGGGCATTCAGGTAAGAACTTTTGGGAAGAACCAACAGCAGGCTGTGTCACAATCGAAGGTGAGGTAGGAGCTCAGTGTGACAGAAACTGAGGTGAAATGCATCAAAAAGATGAGGGAATTCATGTTGCTTGGAAACACAGCTGAGAGTGTGCAGACTAATACCTGGTAGTAGAGATGAAGCAGTTTTTGCTTGGACCAGTACCTGCAATGCATTTCCTAAATAAACCACTGTAGCTCAAATGATATATTTGAAATTATATAATTCCATGCTTAATATGCTAACTAGAATTAAGAAAAGAGCATTTAAAAGTTTGGAATTACTAGGCTGGAACAAGAATGATCACTTATTAAGCATATTAATTTTTCTTCATGAATGATGAATCTTGAAAACCACAGTGATTCGTCAAAATAATTAAATTCCATTTGCTTTTCAGATATAAATGCCTATACAGCTTGCCAAAGTAATCCTTGCTTGCTACTCAGAAGACTAAACTTTCATAAATGTACTTTCTAAACCACAATTTTTCTTTTTCATCCATGAGGTAAGAAAAAAAATATTTTATTCATTCTGATTATAATCTTCAATATTGTTCATGCTAATCCTGCTAAAAGAATTAGTTTTTCAGAATCAGGTTCACATGTAGCACAGGGATAAAAAAGACCCATTTCTTCAATTGTTGACAGTGCTAATTTCATTCTGATTTGCTTTCATCTGTTTTATCAACATTTCAGGCTACTGGATCCCATGACTATAGAGTTCCAAAGTCCTGATGTTTTCAGGTGACAGCAGTATCAGTCTTTGTAATTCCAGAATATCTGTGGATAGATGTAGTAGACATCTACATACACTTTTTCTTAGGCTTCTTATTTTATTGATAGTAACAAATCAAAAAGGGGTTTTTTGCTACTCTTTGCAAGACTTCTGTAATTTCGGCTGCGACTCTTAATACAGACCAAGAGCATTTATTCAGTATTGTAACAGCCCTAGACACAAAACCTCCCAAAAAACCTCAATGTCAAAGCACAGTAAAGAAAGTAATGAAACTAGTAAATTTTACTGACACACAGGTAGTCTACACTTACCCCTCAGAACTAAGCACTATCTTGTCTCAGTCCTTGTCAAGGCTCTGAGTGCAGCCTGCCACACACCCTCCTGGACAGGGGGCTGCCTGCGCCCAAGGCTGGCTCTGACATGGTGCAGGTGTGTAACCTTGGGCTGGACAGAGCTGGGAGAAGCTCTCCTTGTTACTGCAAAAGCGAGAAAGAAGTTAAGTTTAATGTCTTCCCAGTTAATCTCTGACCCTCACTCAATTTTTTTTTTCAATGCACAGGTGAGAACATATTTTTCAACAAAAACATTTGGCTATTTGAAGGATGTTTTTTCTTACTCTTTCAAATCTAATCCCTGTCCCCAAATCCTAACCCAAATATGTTTTGATTGAAAAAAAGGCTCAGCTTGGTATTGACAATTATAAGCACCCCGCATTCACCAAGAATTTTCAAATTTATAAGAATGCATTATGTTTTTAACATTTTATTTACTTTTTCTTTATTCTTTCAAATCAAGCACTCAGATCAAGTTTCCCTCTGCAATCAATATGCCTGTAAATTCTCATTTTGTTTTAAAATGAAATTGATATTCACAGGAAATCAGTTGCCTCCAGGAAGTGGACCTTCAAAGAACAAAAAAAAAAAAAGAATATTTTGATACTTTGAGTAGTGCTTAGGCTGCCTGATGAGCTCTTATTGAGAGTTAAAGCTAGCACTAAATGAGTGCAGCACTGGATATTGATAGCATTTGGCAAACACGTGCAATATATTTTGGAATAAACTATTCTAGTAGCAAAAACATATATTTAAAAATACTTCAAAAATACCAACTGTTAATTTGATTTGCCAAAACTCAGTTCTTTTATTTCCTTCTTTTTTCCTACCTCCTGCTTATCTTAACCCTGCTGATCTTAGCCTTCTTTGTTTATAAGGTCTACAAGGTCAAGGTTGTCTCTCATTACAGCCATACTTCTTATTGCATTGCCTTTAATCATCATGCTGGAAAATGTTCTCTATGTCAAGTAATGTAAATGGGTTTGTACGTATATTGTTTATGATTCAAGTCCTTTGGGACAAGGATCTACATCCATTCCAGCAGGACACAGTGGCAAGAGAGAGAGCACTGTGATTCAAGGACTGACTCACTGTCCCCTGCACCTCAACAACATGGGCCTTCCATCGGTGGATGGGGGTTATGACCTACTCTGAATCCCTAACTTGGTGGTACAAGGCTTCCTGGGACATCCTCGGAGAACCACAGTGGGCTGAGCCTACTCAGGTCACTTTCCTGCTGCATGCAGCACTGGAATCCCTATGCATGTCCTCCTGTCAGTGTTTGGGAGCAGCATGGAGGGGCTGCTCCGCAAGGACAGGCAAACCCGAAGCTGCGACGACACCAAGGCAGAGAAGGCAGCAGCCCTGATGAAAAGAACGAAGTACCTGAAAGAGAAAAGCAGATCAGGTCTGGTGACTGTAACCCTGGTTGGACACAGTCCAGTGATTACCAGTCTAGTCTGTCGTGCCCGTAACAGGCAGGGACTAGGTCAGAAAGCCAAGTGTGTGGACTGGAGTCAGAACCAGGGAGGCATGAACAACCATACTTGCAGAATGACTGAGGCACAGAACCAGGATGACAGCCTGAGCTTATGTCCTGGTCCCAGGAGAATAAGGGGAAGGCTCCCCAAAGCAGCTTCTCATACATCTCCTCAAGGACCTCAGTGTATCACAGTTGCTTCTGATTCTTGGGATGGGGGAGGATTCACGCTTGTAAATTCCCAGCTATCTTGGAAATAACTGATTTAGTCCATTTTGGAGTATGAACCCATTTTATGTTAACCTGACGATTAGGAAAGTGAACCAACTTGGCAGAGTTGCATTCTGTATGTATGCATGACCTACAGGACATCCTAAACATTACTTCAGTATCCTCTGCCATAGCAATAATGGACCAGTAACATCTTCTTGTAGATTTGGGATACAATTTAATTAGCTTTTTTAACATATTCAATTGGTTTTTGTTTATATATCTTTAATAATCTGAACTGGGAGACTCTTAAGTATTTTTCATAAACAATAGATTAATCTTGACAAGTCCCTAGTGAGATTTTCTTAAATTTATCATAGAATAAAATCAAAATATGGAGCTAGGAGACAGCTGCTTGTTGCGGGAGCTCAGAACTTCTGAACAATGAATCAATTATGATTTCGAAGAAGCCCAAATTTACTGTCACTTAGTCTGGTGTTACAAAGGAGGCTGCTATCTCCTAAAGCTGTTTCAGTCCTACTTTCTTTCCTCTCCAATTGTATTATAACTTTTCTACAAATTCCTTTTGTTTCTCCGAACTTGTTCTGCTTTTCTCCTTTGCCATTTAACTTTTCTCCTCCTCCAGTTCATGCATTATTCTCTGCCAACTCTAAGGCTCACGTGCAGAGCATTCACTTCATGAACTTTCTTTTCCACTTGGTGCTCTAAAGCCCTTTTCTCATCTGCTAAAGCCTCGACACTCCTGTGGACGTCACTCAGCTGTTACCAGCTATTTTTATATAGTTTATACACACAGTCCCCAGCTCTCCCCTGGCCAGCTCACCTTTGGTGAAAGAATTCTGCAAGTCAGCAAGCTGGTCTTTTCCGAAGATTCTAACAGGGTGGCATTCCTTAAGCTGCTTGCATGCTGTCTCAATCATAGTCCTCTCTCTTGTGTGAGTTGCCTGCCAGGGGGTCAACCCATTCCTGGGTCTCCCCTTCTTCCTTATCAGTTACTTCCCCAAACGTCAGCTGGTCTCTGGTCCTTAGTAGAAACACCTGGTTTGACACAGCTGTAAACTCATTAAGGTCAGGACTGCCCACAGCCCATTCCTGTGCTTCTACTATAGGGCTTTTTGCAGAAAAGACAATAAACATGATACAAGCATTTTTTACATCAGAATCCCAAATCCATACAACACATAAATCTATCCTAAATCCATACAAGACAGCATTACTTGATAAAGATGGTTTGGCTGGGGCACACTATCGCTTTTCAAATACATTACAATACTGCATTACAACAGTCTGTACTAATTTATCAGCTTCCTAAAGTCTGAAATTACAAGTAATCTTCAAACAACTTCAAGGTTTTTTTCAGATTTCACTTAGGTAGATTTAAAACAATGGTATTACTAAAAATTTGAGAGTGTTTATGAGAGATATATATCATTCATTTACATAGATTAATGGATGAGTCTTTCATTAAAAAGTATTATTTAATACCCAGCAAGTGGGTATGCATATATATGTATACCAGCAGAAAATTAAAACCATATATACCAACTTTTAGAAGCATATTTATATGTACACATTTAGTATTGTTATTTTAATGTTATATTTAATGTTATTAAAGCATAATTCATGGTTTTAATATTAACTTCATATGTATTTTAAGACTTTATTGAGTTTAATATTCCAAGCATAGCAAACAGTTTATGTCAAATAGCTCATTATCCATTTGTAAAAACAAGTATCTTATAAATGCAGTAATAGGATAAGAAGATGTAAAATACAAGTTTGAAAACTAGCTATAAAGGGAATGGTTTGCTATACATTACCTAAAATATGCCAAGGAAAAGGGGATTTTTTTCTACCTCTTTCTATTGATGAAAATCTACTGATTTTCTTATAAGATCATTCCCTATTTATAAAGGAAAGAATCATATTCTTTGAGCAACAGCAAGCATGCCATACACGTCACAAAAATCACAGGCAGAAATGTTGGTGAGACGTTCAGAGGTCCTTTAGTCCATTTTGCTACTGGATACCATTTGGTTGGCAAGCCATCGATCATGACATTTTGAGCCTGTCAGTCCAGCTAATTCTATCCAAAAATCGATTCATCCAGCTTATGTGTCTTCAGGTTCCAGTGAATTCCCTGCAGGAGATGATGTCAAAAGTCTTACTAAAGGAAGGTATATTACATCCAACAACAAATAACAGCAAAGAGTAGTAAAAAGTACCTCAGTTGCCCAGTGCATACAGTCATATTTTATTGTGTTGCTCTTGTATGTGTCAAACCATTCCTTCCTTTTTGTAAACAAATAAAAGACAGTGCCTAAAAGTGAAACAAATGCCTGTGCAAATGAACTCTCCACAAACCAACTGTACATGGAAGAGAAATCAAATAATGCTGTCTCAATATCTCTGGGAAAATAACCTGAAAAGATAACAAAAAACTTCATGTCTCATATAAAATATATAGAACTCTATTGTCTATGTCAAGTGAAAACCACATTTGTTCTCGTTTCTCTAATGAAGGAGCAGATTTCAGAGCAAGTTCTAAAAGTTTACAATGTTGGACCGAGGAAAAGAGCCTTCTGTTCTTCTGACCATCCAGTCACCAGCCTCATATGAAACGAATGTAGGAATGTATCTTGTTTATTGTAGTCAAGCTGTCAAGCTAAATCTTGACAAGAGGTATCTAAAAAATATTCTGTTTCTTGCCTATAAATATAGAACAAGATCAACTGCTTCATTAACAGAGTTACTTTCCATATGCCTCTTTCTTCCTATGTTTTATTGGTTCCGTGCAGAAGTGGTATTATTTCGGATGCCTAGAACAGGTAGTATTTGTATTGTGTTTGTACTTCTGCAGGCTAACCGATGGGCAGGTATACCATGAACAAAAGCTTTTAAAATTCATGCCATAGACTAGTTTTATTTGACTAAAATAATCATCCAGCCAACAGTAATACAGTGTGCCTATCAATAAAGACTGTTTATTGGGTATTTATTTAAATGAAAAATGCTTGTCTAATCTGGCCATTTAAAATTGTTTTTCAAAAATATTACGATTTTATTGAATAAGCAACTTCCTGATGGCACCAAGCCACAATTTCTCTTTGAGGATGTACATGCACATTAAAAAGTCCTTTAATTTGACATTTAAAGATTGCTAAAGGGAATGTATTCTATCAGTACAGAAGTTGACCCTTAGACAGATGTTTTTGTAGATGAACACAAGGGCGTTTGCTAATTAGTACATAATATATTATTCTCTCAAAGAGGGCATTGCATTCAAAATTCTTCCTTTTATATATTTCCAGTTTCAAGATTTTCACATTGTTTTCCTTCAGAAAACCTAAAACTCAGACAAGTCAGAAAAATCTACTTTGCATCTACTTCTAAGAACCCAATTTTAAGGATGCAGATGAGATCTGGAGGCTTCTTCATCGACTGGAAAATGATGCTACAGCTTAAATGAAGAAGTTCACTTTTGATCACGTATACAAGTATGTAATTTGACAAAAGTGTGACCTTCACTGCTTTTTTACAGAATTCTCCAGGTTTTCCTAATGAACAAAGTGTACCAATTGACTTTTCATCAAAATAGGGAAGAACACACTAGCCATCTGTCAGTATGCAGAGTAGCTGCATGGAAGAAGTCTTTAATGAAGCTCTCTTGCTTGGCCTTTTCTGTTTTGGAGTAAACCAGCTGAGAAGAACGCAACAGTAGTTTAGGAGATTCAATGTTTCCTACCTTCCTTCTTCCTGCCTTCCTTTTCCTTCCTTTCTTTATCCAATAATTTGCTTTCTAGTTAGTCACAAGCTTCTCTATTGTAAGACAAAACTGTCATCAGCTTCAATTACACTATGATACAGAGTTTTAAAGGCCTTGATCTAGAAATATGCCAAAGATTTTTCCTTATCACAGTACAGCCAGCTCAGTAACACGTAATCCTGTGTGCAGCTATAACCCTGCAGCTGATTACACTGATTCTAACACTTCATACTCATCATTTCAGATGTCTCCAGGCACACCCAGGTATATGGGAGGTGTATGGGAGGAGTAGGGGATTGTGTTGCCTTTTGAATAGCCTTGTTTGGTTATCTCCTTAGGGCCATGATACTTCCCAGATGATTTCTGGTCTTGTAAAATGTAGCAATATTCATGACACATTTTTCTTTCATAAATTAAGGCATCAGAGTTTCAGAGAGGAACAATGAACTTTGTTTACAAAAGTATCAGGAAGTGAGGAAACATTAAAAAACCTAAGCAGAGAAGCCAAAAATTTAGATTTTATCAGATAAAGTAATATGGTCTTCAAATGTATAGGAGATCAACAGGAACTGCTCGCATCTTAACTGACAATGATTTAATGTCTCCAATGCACTTATAAATACATTTCTTTTGCTACTCTTGTGTCCTGGGTTGCAGTGTATTCTATTACCATCTTCATGAGCTGTTGAAACCAGGTGGGGCAGTGTTCCTTGCCTCCTCCCTCCGGACTGTCTCCTGTTCATGGGCCCATCAATGCCTTGCCTCATGACTCACCATCCCATTATGGGATGCTCCGCCCAGGAGGAGGAACTGAGTCTTCCCATCTGTATATACTCGGAGGTTTGGAACACCACAGACAGCCTTTTCCACTGGGTTCCCAGAGGACAAGAGTTACATAGCCACCACTGGACTTTCCGAGGAAGATCAGACCCTTCTACAGGATCACTGCTTCAACAGAACCACATCCATCACTCCCAGAGGACTGCACCCACAATTTAATTGGACTGATACCAACACCCTGACTGACAGGGAGTCAGGTTATATTCTGACTCTGTCAGTGGTTTTTCTTTGTACTATTGGATTTATTTTATTTTTCCTATTAAATTGTATTTCTGACTTGGAGTCTCTCACTGGTTCGCTTTCAAACTAGTACACCTTGTAAAGCAATGTTTTCTGTACATTTAGAGTTCTTTTTCCTCTAACTTTGCTGATCTTATTATTTCTGGAAAACAATTTCAAAAACAAGCCAAAGAGCTTACCAAAATTTTTTTTGACGATAAAATCTTTCCACTATAAAAGACGGAAATTTAATGCCTGTATGTTTGAGGGTATAAATTGGTAATCATCTGTTGAACTGATCCACGTTCTCAGATTACTGTACCAACCTGCTTTTGCTAGTGTGACGTCATTGCCAAGAGGAATATCACCTAAGCAACCCTATAATGCTAAAAAGCTTATAGCTGAACTGTGTAGAAGGAAACAGATGGGGCAGTATCTGGAAATTTTATTTGTCAGATATCGCCCATCTGTTTCTCTCCCTATCTGCATGTTTCGCTGTAATATCCATTTTTAGGAAGGCAAGTCAATCTAATTCTACGGAATTGGTTTAATCTTGTGTTTTATTATTATTTTTTAATTTTTATTTTTTACAATTCATTAATGGCTGGCAGGGAAACATAAAACCCACACTGATGATTCAGCCAAATAATCTTCATTTCCATTCCATGAGAGGCAAAGTTATACTTCAGGGCAAAATTAGTAGATGTTAACTTTTCTTATTAATTTGATCTAATAATTCTGACAGTTTCTCAACTGCAACAGACCTCCTAAATAAATGAACGATAGAAAGTATTTTTAAAAGCATTCTAAAACTGAAACAATTATGTGTCATTTCAGACTAAGTTCTAGTTTCTTTGTAATGAGTAGCTATTAAAATCAGTAAGTCTTTTTTGGCAGCTATCTGATTCTCTGAAAACAGAGCCATAAAAGGCTTTGCAACAGGTGTATTATTTATGGAGAGTACATAAAGACTTTGGTTGTAAAAATTAATTGTGGGCTAAGAAATTCTATTTTTCTGCTTCATATTTTTCAAATTATGTTTTCTGCTTCATACTCTTAGCTAAACATAAGCTAACAAAATGCCACTGACACTGCTCTTCTATTTTCACACAATCAAAATTAAAACAAAAGCCACTTAAAATAGCAGCGTAGGCATAAAGGAAGTTATTAGAAGTCAAGATCAGAAATGAGTGGCACTTCCAAATGGCCCACAGAATCCAGTATCAGGCAAGACCACGACTCCTGTCTGTTCCTCATGTGTAATACCAGTACTGAGGTACTAACAGATGAGCATTTAGCTTTTATAAGAGTTAATGATAAATAATGATAGTAAGTGGGCTGGGTATACTGATTAGTCTGACTAATTACAGGGGTGGTGAGCTAGGCACAATGGAGGAGTTGAAACAAAATGAGCTGTATTCTGAAATGAGCTCCATCCTGAAGCCATGTGTAGCTCATCAAACTGTAACAACTCTGCTCTTGACTCTAGCCTCCTCAGCATGAAGTGACTGCTATTGCTGTCATCCTCTCTTCACAGTCTTGCCAAATTATAGTTGCCCTCTCTTTATTACCTAGGCCCAGGCCTATCCTATCCTCCCCCTGTTCTTTTGATTATTTTTCCTTTTTTTCCCCCTTAATTTTACAGGATTGCTTTCTGACCTGCCGTTATCTGCATCAGCTTTTAAACTGACAATACTCGGTGACCCTGGCAACGGAGGGCTTCACAAGAATAGTTTTCTATCAGTGTTAGATTTGTTCTTTTCTTCATGTGTCCTTTGTCTACTTTGATCTTTAATTCTGTTCTCTAGTTTGATATTGATTCCTAATCACATATTTCATTTCTTTATACCTTGTCTGTCTTTAACTTGTTTTTTGCCAGCCCCTTCCCTAACACCTGCTTTGGGTGATCACCACTCTGGCATGAGAACATCCTGGTTCCTCCTGACTTGGGTCCAACACACAGACTGTCTCACCTTGCCCCTAAAATGGGTTAATTATTTGATTCTTGTGGTTCACATATTTCAACTCATCCTAAGTGCTGTACCCGAATCTTCTCTTTATCCTTTAAAGCTCGTTTTTAATGTTTATTTTCTTTATCCTTTGATTGCAGTCCACTTAAGAACACAGGCCAGGGTCGTACAGGTTATCAAATCCAATCCTCCTTCCTTTTGCAGGCAAGTTTGTCATGGAATTACTTTCATAAATCTGCCAAGGTCTACTTTTAAATGGATTATTTTTTCTCCTCTGCTCTCCTAACGGAAGGCTGTTTCCACACCTTATGATTAGAAACTATCTTCCATTTTCCAGCCTATACTGATCTGTATCTTGCTTATGCTCTTTTCCTTTTATGACAATTCCACCCATTAACATCCCTGTTGTGCTTAGAACTGTCTCACATCTTATTTTCCTAGGTTAAACAATTCAAACCCTTCTAATCTATGTGTCTCAGATAAGCTCTGCCCTCCCCAGAGGCCTCTGCTCTGTTTAAGTCTGAATAAATTCTTCTTGAACATGCGTGATCATAATTCCCTATGATATCCTAGGTGGGATGCAACTATATTAATTTTCATATCTTCACTGGAAATATTTTCCCTGATGCTAGGCTTTATGTATCCTAGGCTCTACTTGCTTATTTCATAGCTGCATCATTCTGGTGACTCAAAACTGCCTTGTGACTCACTGATTTCCACCCAGGAGTTTGGGGTTATATTCTTTATTGATCATTCTCATAAGAAACTGTTACTGATAGCCCTTATTGGCATGACCTGGGATCTTATAGTATTTAGGATCTTCTAAATTTTTTATGCGTGAGTCATGGAGAATAAAAACTATATAAATTCACACTGTGTATAGGTATACATAAATACATACATTTACAAAAATACATTGGCCTTCCCCAATCTTATCAGCAGAATTAATTTAAAAGCCCCTCTCTTTAATGCAAAAGCGATGAAAATATTGAGTCATATCGTTCCCAGATGAGTCCTTATCTGATTTTACTCACATCTGCCTCTGAGCCCAGCAATTCCACCCTCAGTACAGACTACCATTAACGCCCCTTTAGCCACTGCTTTAGTTGAAAAGTTTCTTATCTAGCTTGTCGTGGCCCTGGGTGCAGCTACAGGCTCTGCAGCCTCATCTCCTCACTCCTATGGGTTTGGCTGCTTGTGCTCAAGGCCACTTCTGTGCCATGTAACCTTGTGTCAGGCACTGATGAGACGTCTGCTGTGTGAGGAAGAGCTTGGTTCGTTTCTCCCTGCATTTAAGGAGTGGATGCTACATTTAAGTTCAAGCCCTTGCCCCAGTCCCAGCCTGTTTTACATTGCAGCTACACCTGTGCATCACTTTGCACCTCGCTGATCCTGACCCTAATTTGCAGACTTGACCTCAGATTCATCTCCTGACTATGAACTTGTCTGGAGATCTGTAATTTTGTTTGATCCTTGTTATCATCCCCAGATCTGCTCCTTCTGCATTCGGAGACTGCCCTGGCTGCCTCACTAGTGTCACTTCATCTTCCAACTTGCTTCTCTTTCTGGAGCAGCCCCCTCTTGCTGCTTCTTGATACAGCTTGGCATTTTATGGTATAAAATTATTTTCTGTGGTTCAGATGTGAAAAATCATTGAATAAGTCAGCAGGTCTTCCTGGCATATCTTGCCTCTTGGTGCCCCCAAACCATTAGAAGCTTGTATCTCTGGTGGACAGGTAGTCAGTATTGGCTCTGACAAGTGATGAGGTACCTGGGTATGCCAGCAGTGCTGCTAAACTGAAACTAGGCTGAGTTCTCACAACATATCCTCACATTAAAGACTACACATGCTCAACAGCAGGAAAAATTGATTCAAATAAAAGCTCAGGTAAATAATCTGTTATATTTAATATTGGTGTAATATTGATATTTGGGGAAGTAGGGACTTCCCCCCCCCAACCAATCTGCTCTTGATCTCAAATTCGTGGAGATCACAAGTCATGGAGATATTCTGCAGATACCTTGGATCTGAGGAGACCTTTACACAAACCAGCAGAGGTTCCCACCTTCAGGTCTCATTTTCAGTTTCTACAATCTGCTTCTACAAACCACCTCAAACTCATCTGCAGCACATGCAGCTTTTGGAGCCCCGGAAGAAATTTCTCCAGCTGGGGGATATGCAACTCATGCTAGTACGGCTTTTATGCAGCAGCTGCCACTACGATTGACGAATTCAACCAATAAATGTGTTATTAGAATCAAACCAATGTTAATGTAATCAGATTCTTACCTATGAAACTGGCATTAAAATCTCCAAGTTACTGACATATACTTGGGGTAGAGTGTTTATCTATTGTACTTAAAGCACTAGATTATTCCTCTTGCACATATACACAGTTCCTTGCAGTCAAAAATTTTGACTGAAGGGAATTGCAAAGGGAGAAGCAGACTGAAGAAAGTAGCGACTGTCACTGCTTGTAGGGAAACACTTTATGGACTAAATAGTGATAGCGATAAAACTTGTGGATGGAGTCACAAACACCACCTCCCTCTCTGTCCCTCCCAGCTCCCTGATTATGTATACTTGCACAACAAAGCAAATAGCTGATAAGATGAAAATCATCAAGATAAGCCTTGAACTTGGGTTTCCCAGTAAGAAGTGCAGGAGACCACACATACATCATCTCTTGGCAAGAAGACTGGAGTATTTTCCACTGACTTATGAGTGACAAATGGCCGAGCCATACAAGAGCATTATTGTTGCTGTCCTGTGCTGGGGGGGCAGTCTCCCAAAGGCCATGGAAGCAATGAGTGTCCAGTAACAGGGCTCCCAGCAGCAGAGCTCAGGCTGTTTGGGGAGAAACCTCAGAAGTGAGCTGTCATTCTGAAGAGAAAGAACGAGTCTGCTTGGAGCGGGATGACAGGGAGAGAAACAAATTTGCTGTGTGTCTGGATGCAACGGTCTATTATGTGCAAAATTCTACATTCCTTGAATGTTGGGTTCGGAGTGACAGGCAAATTTATCAATAGAAAATGCTGTGGTTTGAGAGCTTAAATAGACAATGTACCCAACACATGCTTGTCCCCAGCCTCGCTCATTGTTGGCTACAGCAATGAGCACATAGATGCTGAAGTATTTGTGCTGGGAAATACACAGAAGTGCTTAATCTTGAGGTGAATAACAAGAAAAGCTCAATTTGAAATGCAGTGGTACAAAACTTGTGAAGATGCAGGGATGACCATCCAAGTCAGAAATGAGCCGCCAGCACAGTCTTGGTTTTGTTCCAGAGATACACTGTGAGTTGAGCCCAGTGCATTCTTTCTAATGGCCCATGATGTCCTTTCTCAGTGTGCTCACACACAGGTTGGAAGCCTCACTGTTCCATGATGAAACCTGGTTTTT
>VYXC01005166.1:235726-318524 GCA_013397175.1 Platysteira castanea | reverse complement strand
CCATGATGTCCTTTCTCAGTGTGCTCACACACAGGTTGGAAGCCTCACTGTTCCATGATGAAACCTGGTTTTTATGGACTTTTTAAATGCAATTAAAAGGAGTTCAGGAGAACTATGCAATAGTTTTAAATCCCCATTTATTTTAGTGCAAGGTCAATTTTTCCTTTATGGAATAAATATGGATTTTTTTCCCTGTCATACCTGGCTAGCGCTGACATACTACTCCCAGGAGCGGCAGGAAAAATGTGCTTGACTCCGTCGCAGTTCTCGTTTTCCAAGTGCCTTCTCAGAAAGCTATTTTTCTTTTCCCCCGCCACAGCACAGGTGTTTTTTCCTCTGTCGGATAACCCGATAAAGGCTAATTTAAATGGCGAGCAGCCTTCCAGGCGAGAGCGCTTCCCAGCTCTCGGGAGCGCCCGTCGGGCAGGCAGGCAGGCACGTGCCTCGCTCCTCGCGCGGCGCCTCGTGCCCGCCCGGCGCCTGCAGCCGCGCTGTTCCCCCGTCCCGGCGCCTCCGGGAAGCTCCCGACGCGCGGGGCTCGGGGGCTCCTCCCGGGCCGCGCTCCGGCCCCTCAGTGCCCACCGGCCCCGCTCGCTCCTCGGCCGTNCCGAGCCGAGGAGGGGCTGCTGCGGGAGCTGCGCGGCGGCCCCGGCTCATCCCGCCTCCCGCGGCAATCCCCGGTCCCTCACACACGCACTTAATGGCCCGGTTCGGAGCAGCGCAGATGGGCTGCGCTGTGACTGGACACACAGCGGGAAATCGTGTAGGTGAGGGACGGCTGGAGGACGTGACCTGGTCCCCGAAGCGTCACACCAGCGTTACGGACTGATCTGCTGGCAGCCCTCCTCTAGCCGGGATGTGCCCGTCTGTTGCCATCTCTGTGACAGGGGAAGCTTGGGAGGCTGTGCTGAAACACGTGTGGGCTGCCTGGACTGCTTTTACTTGGGGTGGCAATTTGATGCGCTTAGCCTGTCTCAAAGCTTTTCTCGGTGTTAAAAACGAAGCACGACTGGCATGGGGACAGAATCAGTTGTATCCTGCATGGGTAGTAAATGTCTTAGACATACCATTTATCATGCATTATACAGTGTTTAGGTGTGTTGACACCAGGACTTTTTTTTTTTGTTTTCATTTTCAGTTAGTGTTCTGTGGAAAGATTAAAAACGGTGTTGCACAGGTATGGGAGAAATAAACTTTAATCAATTTCCCAGCTCTCATAGGAAATCCTTAAAACCATTCTTCAGCCCACAGTATTCCTTCTGGTGCTTACATTTGTGCTCTTAACGTTTTTAGCATTGCTGAAATGAATTCACTTAGAAGATACTGTGGGTGTGTCAAAATAAAATTAATTTAAGATCCTGGATTAACAGCTATCTTCCCTTTGACCCTGATGTCACATTATAGGCTGAACATTATGGATTAGGAATTTTTATGGTTTAGGGTTTACTTTGGAAAACATGATGCACTGATGTTTCATGAGAAGTGTCTCAAGCAGCTGACTCCTTAATATGAATTTTACTGTGTGAGAATAAATGGTTGATCAAGTATC
This sequence comes from Platysteira castanea, assembly GCA_013397175.1. Classification (NCBI taxonomy): domain Eukaryota; kingdom Metazoa; phylum Chordata; class Aves; order Passeriformes; genus Platysteira; species Platysteira castanea. The sequence goes on along the minus strand of VYXC01005166.1, from coordinate 316,975 downwards.
TGTGTAGATAAAAACTCATCCAGAATTAGACTGTGCTTAGAAGATGACTTATTGGTAAACATTGAAGACTAGGATATTAAAAGCAGAGCATTTGAAATACAGTACATCATGCATTTCCTTCTTGCTGTTTTTTTATTTTTTTTCCCCCCTTATTAATTTTTTGGTTAATACTGATTTGGCATTTCTTTTAGTATTCTCTCTTTCTCACACACATACACACAGAGACACTTTTAGAGAATGTCCTTTTGTTTATGCAGTATCATGCTTCTCTTTAACCTCAGCAGTGAAGGGATATGTTCATTATTTTCCTTTTAAATTAGAAATAGGTGTATTCAGTGTTCATCTGCTGCATCACTGATATTATAAATGAGCTCTGGTAATTCAGCGAGGAATCCTAGGACTTTAAATTAAATGTTAATGTGGTGATGGGACCTTCTAAATTTAGCAGTTGAATTCAAGTCCTGGCCTGCCAAATTGTTATGCCATTTACTGTCTTCTAAATTTCTTTTTAAGATCTGTTGCAGCTGCTAGGAGGTGCTAGCACTATGTAGATGTCACTGTGTTGCCCACTGCAGACAAAGAAGTAATGAACTCCTCTGTAATGAAAAAAGTTAGAAAAGTCTGACTTCACTGAAGTCCTGGGGGACTTTTAACATGTACAAGAATGTTACTGGACCTATGGTTTATATCTTTAGACTTACAGCTTTTGTTTTTCCACTTATGTGTTATTTGGTAATAAACATATCATTGGATGCTAAGTATTGCTCACTAATTGTTAGCATCAGTTGGATGTCTGTGGACAAAATTATGTAACAGAGCTGCAAAGCTTTGAAAAACAGCATTTGAGACATCACAATGAATTCCCATGTTGTTTTTTAGAACAGAACAGTTCAAGAACATTTTGCACCTCAAAGATGGGAACAGTCTGTATTTCTTTTTTTGTTTCTGTTCTTGTGGTTAATTTTTTTTCCTTTTAAAATTGTTAGAAGACTTACTGTGGTCAGAAATCCGGAGTTAATTTCAAGATGGTTTGTTGTTCTTTGTTTGGTTTTTTTGTTGTCGTTTTTTTTTTACCCAGCTACACATATTATCTGTTGTTTAAAAACTAAATAGTCGTGCAGAATTTCTGTCATGGCTTAACCCCAGCCATTGACCAAGTACCACACAGCCCCTTACTCACTCCTTCAACAGCAGAACTGGAGAGAAAATCAGATGGGTGGAAACTAGAAAACTCATGGATGGCTATAAAGACAGTTAAATAGGTAAAGTAAAAGCCGTGCAGGCAAAAAAAGCAAAACAAGGAATTAATTCGGTGCTTCCCCTGGGTAGGCAGGTGTTCAACCATCCCCAGGAGAGCAGGGCCTCATCACGCATAACAGTTACTCGGGAAGACAAACACCATCAATCCAAACGTCTCACCCTTCCTCCTTCTTCCTCCCACTTCATATACTGAGCATGATGTCATATGGTATGGAATATCCTTTTGGTCATTTGGGGTCATCCGTCCCAGCTGTGTCTCCTCCCAGTCTCCCATGCACTCCCAGTCTCCTCCAGTGTGGCAGTACAAAAAGCAGAAAAGGCCTTAGTTCTATGTAAGGCCTGCTCTGCAAAAAAATGTACCTCTATATTACCATCACTCTGTTCAACACAAATCTAAAACACAGCACCACATGAGCCACTGTGAAGAAAATTAACTGTACTCCAGCCAAAACCAGTGCAACTTCTCAGAAAATGAAAGAATCAAAAACAGAAAGGCATGTGCATTCTACAACAGTTTTTCTTAAAGGTGTACATAACTTGCAGTTATGGCAAACTGACTGAAGTGCTATGTAATGTTCCTTTGAATCTTAAAACTCAGCCTATTCTGTGTGGAATGTGAGCAAACCAAGATAGTAGTAATTTAGAAAGTAATGTAAAATTTCTTTTGATCTTGAATTTATGCATTTATTAAAGGGTCTCAATATCTGTTATGAGAGAGAATGGAAGTTATGTATCTGTGAAAGGTGTGAATAGTAGGGACAGGGCTAAGGAACATATATTGCACAGTAACTTGATCTGTGGCATCAGCTGCTGACATCAGTGGAGATAATTCATGGAGTACAGGTGCTTTTAGCATGTGTGGAAGGAAGTGTAAGTTGACTCCAAGAGGTGATGTATATAGGATGCTTATAAAGTCGAAGTGGGATTTGTCACTCGAAAGAGAAATGAGGGGTGAACATCAGCAGGATATGACTAGTGCCAGTCTGTTAGGCAGTGGATGGTGTCAGGCAGGTCAATATTTTTAAGTCTCTCTGTAGGTGTGCGTTTTTTAAACAAGTTTCCAGAGAGTTTAGTTCAAAACTATGTTCTCTGTGTTATGGCATGAGAACTAGGACTCACAAGATTCCTTCCCACGTACATACCTGTGTGTATAGGGTACCCTGTACTCTGAAAAGTCAAGAGACAAGGCTAATAGAATATAATTTTAGTATTTCAGACTCTAAGAATGAAGAATGTTGTGTAGACTTAGGTTCTCTCTTTCCTGAGACAAAAAATGTCCAAAATGCTTGTTTATGTAAGCTGTTAAAGCAAAAGTCAAGTTTTCTCTTTCTTCATAGGGATTTCTTTGGAGTAAGGTCAATTTCAAAACTAACCAACACCATCCTGCACTGTCTTGTAATGGAGAGCATTTTGATCATGGCTGATGGCATTTAAGCATTCAAAACATTCTGCTAGCTTTATTTGGAGAACAGAGCTTGTAAAAGATTTAGTTGGTAAATTTGCATTCTACTTTCCTCAGAGAACAAAACAAGGCTTAGATGATTGTTTATCAGCTTGTTCTCACCTAAATAAATTTTGAATCTCTTACCCAATATCAACAAATTTGAAAACAATGAAAAAATCTTTTAAGATATAATCACTGAAAATCAATGGCTATTTAAGAGAAAGAGTCCCAAAGTACTTTATCTTCTGTGAGAAGAAAGGTAGACTTCAGCCATTATCTAACCCATTCAGTCCATGTAAGTCAACATGTGTAGAACTCTGGCTTCAAAAATACGAAGGAGAATCCATCCATTGTGGAGGGCTGGCATCTTAGCATGAGTAAAATTTTCTGTATATTTTTCTTAAAAAAAAAAGGAGTTGTTTAATCATGCTTCAGGGTTTTATAACAAGTAACGAGCCTTGTTCACTGAAGGTGTACTGCAGTATATTACATTCTGCATGCTCCCTTTTCACAGTCAGTCTGTATGCTGTTTAATGCTTTGGCAGGTAAATTTTTGGTGATCTGGAAATTATGATTTCTGTTCATTTTTTATTATTATTTCTTTAAGTGTATGTAATACAAGACCATAATTGGTTCTAGCAATTCTTTTAGCAGCATTTAGTGCTGCCTGATCAGTAGGGATTAACCAGCCCCAAAATGGTGGGAGATGCTGCTCTCAAATATACGTTGTGATTGCTTTTAACCTTTTACTTCAAAGCTGTTGTCCATATCACTTCCTTATAGTTTAATAACTGGCTGAAAGAGTGAAAGTGGAGGGAATTGATATGTGTTTCAGGTTAAGAATGTAAGAAAGGAAAACATGGTAAAGGGCCAGCGTAAGATATTAGAAATAGGTAGAATTGCCCAGACTGACTGGAGACATGAATATGTGAGGGTTTTGTGTACATGCTTTAACTAGAAATAACCACAGCCAAAGCGAATGAGGTAGGCCTTGTACAAGAATGTGTGAATTTCTCCAAGCAACAAATAAGAACATAAGATGGTAAGACGCACTTTATATTTAACCTCCTTATTATTAATTTTTCCTCCGAGTTTTTTTACATGAGTCATATTTATTAGGCTTGAAATGCTAAAGTCAGAACAGTGGTTCTTTAACCTGTTCCAAAAATCCGCTTTAAAATAATACAGCAAACAATCATTTTTAATTAATTCAGGCTGGAGGAAGGAATCCACCCACACATGTTCTAATTTCTTATCCAGCTACTTGGACTGACAGTTTTTTGAGATTATAGTATTTTGGAATAAGAGGCAGCATGAATTCCTGGTGCAGGGTGGATTTTTCTTTCCTTTTAGTTTTCTTTTTCTTTTTTTCCCCCTGAAGTCCAGACTCCTCATATTTACAGGTCAGGAATGGCGATAGGACACAAATACATGCAAATGTGAACCAGTGTGCACATCTAACTATCTCCTTTTCTTTCCCAGCTTTTTTTCATACGTAATAACTCCTTAATTACTGGATATTCTTCTCCTAACCAGGAGTTCTGTCTAGAATATGTGACCTCATATGTTACACACTAGCAACTCAGGCCACACTAGCAATAATGCAGACCAAATCTTGCTTACAGATTTAAAATACAAACCAATATGTTATATTTGTTAAACTTTATATTGATTCCATCCCTGTGTTTGAAATAGGAAAGGGAATTCCTTGTGTTTGCCGATCAAGCTATTTCATGAGCTGGCTCCTGCTAATGACTACTTTCCGGTTTTCTGCAGTTTTCATGTTTTCTTCAATCCAAAAGTGTAGATAAGAGAGGTACTGAAGAAAATGTATTTTTTGGACCACTTCTGTACCATGGGTAAGGTCAAGATGAGACCTTTTTTTTATGATTTATTTTTATTAGAAAAATTATAAGATTTCCAGAAAAAATAACTTGGGTTTGTGTGAGTTTTGTCCTGACAAATAACGAAGATCCCTCAGGATTCTTGCAACACTCAAAACAAGTAACTGTTACTACTCACATTTTTTCAGCAGTTCAGTCTCCATTAGTTACACCTTAGTGTCACAAGGATTTTCATAGGACTCTTGCTCCCTGCCAGATTCCTCTAGCAGACATTATCTTCGAATCAGACCTTGTAATAACATTAGACTGCAGAGCAGCTGTAGCAGTATTATGCCAGGGAACTCTTGTGAAAGCTCAGGAAGAATAATGAACATTCCTGCAGAGTGGATTATCCAAATACCATTACAATGCCTTGTTCTGTCCCAACTGACATGTGTATGTACTACTGTCATAATTCAAGGATTTAAGATGTAATAAAAAAATTACCTTAAAGTGAACAAAATTTTATATAAAATCTATTTTTATAGCTATCTCAATTTTTTTAATGGCAAATTACTATATCTTGTTAATGTTCACCCACCCCAATAAGTGGGTGTGTTCTTTGAGGTCAGTTGGAAAGAATAAGAAGGATGAATGCCTCTAAACATACTGTAATGTATTTCTCACTGCTGCAGCAAAATGGAGCAACGCTGGGGTTTGGCAGTCAGGAACTTGGAGGTGCAAGCAAAAGAAATCAGAACTCCTGTTTTTCTGCACACTTCCAGTGATAGTGAGAGTTGATTTACGATTTAGTTTGGTTTTCTACATATACACCTGCTCCTTAGATGAACCCTGAGAGTTTTGGGTGCCACTCTCACTCAGGCTACCTTTAGGTTTTGATGGGAGATGCTGAATGTGGCAGTTTATTATTCTTTTTATGCTAACTGCTCAACAGTTTGTAATCCTGTTGTGCAGAAATGTCTGCGTAATCTCTACTGTAAAGAATTGCATTATAAATTAACTTTCCTGGAGTTTATCCTGCACTGGGAATGCAGAACTACTGCATCTGTTGCTGAATAACTTTTAGGCTGGGAGAAGGAACAAATAGCATTATTTTTACATATTACTATGTTTCTAAATATGTGTGATAAAATACTGGGTGGCAGTGATAACTATTATGTGCATTTTCTGAGCAGCTCTGCAGTGGTGGTAACATGATTAGTCTGGATTCCTCTGAAAGCCACAGAACTCTATGGAACAAGAAGAAATCCATGCCTTTTGAAGAGTACAGAGTAACATGGTAAAAAATACATGGCTTTTGGATTTGGTATGTGAAACCACCAGGAACAGAACAAGTATGTTTGTGCAAATCCCAGAGCTGGTGATTGGTGCACTTGCACATCTAATTTGACTGTGTGAATTATGCATGCATTTTTTGTCACATCAACAAAAACATGATTGCAGACCATCACAAGTACATTTCTTATGTTTAACTTCAAGCCGTCATTGACACTACTGAATTAGTTAATATTACCTGAAAAAACAATTCTTGATACTATTTCATCCCTGTGGACAACTCTTTTAGTCAACTTCTATGAAAGTTGTGGCAACACCCCAATTGCAAGTATAAGAATTCCAACATGCAGTTCATGGCATAAAACAGAGTACATTTCTCATCAGTTTTTGATTTTGGTACAATTGGAGATTATTTTCTCAAAGATAATTGACCCCTCACACCAAAAGGTTTTCTTTACTATTGGAACTCCACCCAATGTGTAATTGAAAAATATATTCGTAATATGCACACTGAATTTTTCTCTTAAGCACAGTGTCTTTCTACAGCTGGATACAGCCTTCTAAATTAGTTCCGTTGCATTAAGGTTGTGTGTTGTGTGGGTTTAGGGTCTGTAAGTGCCACTTTTGGTATGCTTATGTAGTAAATATGGGAAATATTTTCTAAGTTCAGAGTAGATGAGAAGCATGCTCTATAATCATTGATTATGCATGCAGCTTCAGCTTCTTCGCCCCACTGCAGTTTTGACATAGAGAGTAAGAAAGTTATTTGCTGGAAAAATTAATAGTTAAATGCATATATCAACTTCATAGCTTGCTAACTAGAGGAGAAAAAGTACTGAATCTGCTTGCCATATTGGTAGGAGTTATTTAAAAGTGACTTTGAAGCTCATAGTTTAATTAGTGGAAGAGCTTTTGTGGCATATAAAAGTGATGGGGAAAGCAACAGTAACAATAATCATCATCATCTGCATCAAGAGCTTGAGTCAGTTCTTGGGGAAACGAGACACTGTCTCACACGAATAAGTGGAACTCAGGTTGTTAGACTGAGTTATTTGTCTGTTCATTGAGGATAAACCTTATCCTTTGGTCAGGATTGATTTCAAATTCGGCTGTATTTCTTAGATGATAATACCTAAAGGAATCAATGGATACAGCTCATTCTAATGTATTGGTTCTTCATGATACTAACACATCTGAAGGCTGTTTGTACAGTACTTTGCTTCCACTTGCAATATATATTTGTCCCAAAATATCTATTTCAAAGTTCTGTGATTCAGAGGTTTCTATGTAGCGACTTGTTCTGCCAGTCTGCTTTTTGCCTGCACCTCAATTAAGTCCCATAATATCACTCAAAATAATAAAATTGCATGTGTACCACAAGTAAGAGAGAGATCAGTGCTTGGTTTAGTATATTACCTTGGACAGAGTGCAAAACTGAGTGTGTAGTTTTTGCACAGTGTTTCTGTTTTTCATTATCTATAAAATCTATGTTTTATTTTAGTAATTTGTGACTTTTTATTTGAACACATAACTTACAGATCCATGTAAGATTACAGAAACATGTATAGCTTCTCAGTGTTCATTTTAAAAAACACTGAGGAATAAAATGTACTTTTTGAGGGGAAAAATTTGGGAGAGAGAAGACTATTTATGCCTGTCTGTAAGAATAAAAATAAAAATAATTAGATACTTTGTGGGATGACTGCTAAGAAACGAAGCTTTTTTGCTTCAGGAATTAACCTTTGCTGATATGAAACCTTGTCTTTCTATCCCTGGCCCTTTTTGGACTAAGATAGAAGTGCCATATAGGCAGAAGTTGGTATGGTGCTGGATAACACGTAGTTGATGAGAAAATTTGTGGTGATGAGAAAACTAATGAAAGGTACACAGTAATTTCTGATTGTGTTTAGCATTATAGAAAACACAGATAATATCCTTGGGGTTTTGATCTAAACTGAAGATGCAGGAGGAGAGAAATGCTGATTTGTGAAGTTATCAACTCTAGGTATAGGATTTGTTGTTAGCATGAAAATGTTTGTGAAATCAGCTTTGATACAAATTAATTAAGGCTGAGGAGTGCTTTCAGCTCAGTAGCTCTAGGAGAAATAGGTATTTGAATTTGAGGCTTATGGAAGGTTGTAAAGAATTTGGTCTGAAAATGCTGATGAAGTAATGGCATTATACTATTGATTGTTGAACAGATTATATGAACAGCCTCATTAGAGGAGAAATAGAAGGCAGCAAATATGATGCTCATATTTTAAAAGGCCTCTCTTGGTAACCTTGTAACTGTAGAGTTAGAACTGAACACATATGTAGACATATTAAGGTATAGGATTAATAAAGACATGGATAAATATGTTGTGTTGGCAAGATCCAGAGTGTTTTTTTATATTATATAGATAAACTGTCGAAGAATGTGTATTAGACATATTAATAAGGGCTATAATAGTAGAACTGGGTTTTCAGAAGAGCAGTTGACAATATGTCTAAATATCATAAACTATGATATTACAGAAAAAAAGGAAAAAACGCCGTTTATGGAAAAATTCATAAAGGTTTTGACAAGCTATATACTTGTCTGGGATGGAGTTAATCTTAAATTGAATTGATAGATGTAAACATTAGTTATGTTGGAAGCCATTCATTAATTTTTTGTTATTCTTATAGTGGTCTGCTCTCCTTCACTTAACATAAGAAAATGCAGCATTCAGCTAAACAGTTTCTTACAACTCAGTTATTAAAGATAGAGTAAGTAGCAAGTGTTCTGCCTTATCTAAGCTGCTATGACTGATCAGGAATTCCAGTTCTACAGATAATCATTTACAGACCATCAATTTTCATGTGTATCTCACCATCTCTGTGGAAGAAGGGATAATTTGTAGGCAGTCTGCTTCAAAAATGGTTAAATGTGTTGTGGCTTGAACGTAGACTGTGTTTAATCATTCACCTCAGATCTGCGTATTTGTGAAACAAACAGTTGCACATTTTTCATGCAGGAAATTCTGAGTCTCACTTTTCCTTAATTTTATTTGTAAGTATCTTCATGGAAGCACTTACGCCTGGAAACATGAAGAAGTGCAGCACAGAAAGTGTCACTGAACAAGAAGTTTGAATGAATTAGGAAAAGCAAGGCTTAAGAAGGTTTATAGTTTATGTAAATATAGGTTCATGTATGTTGTTGCAAAGTGAAAACAACTCCTACCTTAACATGCATAGTGTGGACTGCAACTACCGCCTCTCTTCCTCTGCTATAACAATCACAGAATGACTTGGATTGGAAGGGACCTTAAGGATCATCTTGTTCCAACTCCCCTGCCATGGGCAGGGACACCTTGCACTGAACTGGGTTGCTTCGTGCCCCATCCAGACTGGATTGAAACACTGATAGGGATATGGTGCTCCCACAACTTCTCTGTTCCAGTGCCTCACCATCCTCATAGTAAAGAATTCCTTCTGTATATCTAAACTAAATGTCTCCTCTTTGTTTGAACCTGTTATTCCTTGTCCTGCTGAAGAGTCTGTCCTTGGCTTCCCTGTAGGCCCCTTTCAGATCCTGGAAAGTTTCTATGAGGTCTCCACACAACCTTCTCTACTCTAGGCTGAACAGCACTGATGTTGCTGATATGACAACAGAGAGTTTTCCTCCCAGTAACTCTTGCACGGGCTCTATCAGTTTTATGCCAAAGAAGCTGAGTGGCTGAGCAGTGTGTGCCTAAGATAACTTGACAGACCCCAGGGTAAAATATAAATGTAGGAGCCTTTATACTGCTCAGGTGCATGACTTTGCATATGGTCCATGAAGAGCGGGCACTCTCTTAAGCCACTCTTGTCCCCTAGTGTAGGGTTGTTTCTGGGAATTAAAAGGAAATTTAGCTGAAAGATATGAAAAGAAATACTTCCAATTATCCGAAAATTCATTGGTGAATGAATTGATCTAAGTATCTTTGTAATATATCGTTTAGTTTAAAAATGAGTCAACATTATTAAGACAATCTAGAATGAGATGAAATTAGTTTTCTCAATTGGTTTAATAAATTCAAGTAATTACTGAATTTCATGTTAAAAAGCCATTATATTCTGCATTGCAGACCTTTAAATCACTTCTGGAATTAGTTTAAAAATGTAGCATCTGTCTACAGAATGACAGTTCCTGTACAATTATTTTCTAGAAGTGAAACTGAATTTATGTATTCCCTGTTAAACCAAATCCACAGAGAGCCCAATGAAACAATTTTCTCTCAATTGCTGCCTGGTTTTCCTTTATGGCTGTTAGTTGAAATATCTGAATAAAATTGTGTGATATGTTCTCATTTTAGTGGAAAGTTAGGTGTGTTTGAAGTTACAGGGAAATTCTTACTGGCTTCCTCATGGCAAGAATTACACTCCAAGAGGCAGCATACAATGCAGAACATAACATTTTGTTCTGTCTTACTGTTCTGCTGAACGTATTTGTGTGCAAGCCATTTATTTCTACAATGTCTGGAAGAAGAAGAGAGGCCAGAGGGTCCCAGGGGTGTCAGAATGAATTGTTAAACTGAAGTATTAGCTGTAGTTGAAAACTTGGGAGTGAGTGGCTACAGAGAGCTATTAAGAAGCATTTAGTGTTGTTTCCTGTTTAAATGAGGCTGTGTTTCTGTCTTTGTATCAGCTCCTTTGACTCCCCAGCAGTACCTTAACAGTAAACAAAAGATTTAAGATAATCCTGGAAATGGTATGCAAGGGGAAGTTCTTTAAAATTACGTATACAGATCCATAGTAGTCTCTTTTGTTAGGAATTAAACTTATCTGTGTCGAATTTGAGATGTTTTCACTGTATCAGCTGGGCTGAAGAAACAGCTGTTCTAAGTCTGTGAGGATCAAAATATTGACATGTCGTCGTATGGTACTTCTGGAATCCCACTGTTCTGTTACATAAACATTAATCACTCCTACATATGCACTTATGAGTGTATCTATGTTTTATGGAAAACCTGACAAGGGGTAATTCCAAGCAGTTATATAATTCTTTATGTACAAATAATCCTTCTAATTTTTACCAGTGCAAAGAAACTGCAGCAAAGGATTCAGCCTTTATTGGATAAAGTGTCTTAAGAAGTAAGCTCAAGGTTTTAGAGGCTAATTCTAAAAGAATTCAGATTAATTTTTATTAGCAGAGCTAATTGTATCTGACACCTTATTAGATTTTAAGGTGGATTTAATGTGTAAGAGTGTATTTAGTGTTATTGGACCTAAAGAGATTTTAAGATATGATACTTTTCAGCCTTAGTTTCCACTAGGAAATATAATTAGCATGAAAGTGAATGAGTATATTTGCTTTAAATTTATTTATTTGTTTTTCAGTTGGCAAGCACAAACAAGCTGTTTTCTTCTGAATATCTTTGCAGCTTTCTTCAAACAAACTCTGAAATTTTAACCTATTTTATCTCTAGCTAATGGGTGTTCTCTCTTACTAAAATCTTAACTCAGTTTTTGCTCCTGGTGTGCTGTATTGCACATTGAAGAACTTAAGCTTCATCACGATGTGTGTTGCTGTACCTAAGATGCAACATGTATAATGTTTAGAATTACTGCATATTGCTGAGATGCATTAAAATTCCAACTGAATTAATTGTCTATGGCTTTCAGAATTTGGGGAGAATATTGAATGAATCTGTATTTTCGATATTAGACTATGGGTATGGGACTGAGATAAAGACCATGTAGTTTAAAGCAGACAGATGGCCCTTAGACATGACCTAGCTGTGGCAATAGAGACTGTGAGGAGAAACAAATAAGGAGATTGTAGCTATTCTGAGGCACTTTGCTTTTTAAAATAGTGTTCTTAAGAACATTCTTGACTTGAGACGGATTGTATTTCCCACCCTTGTAAGAAGCCTTTTTGTGTTCCAATGTTATTCTTCTTCTTCATCCCCTTTCTCTATGGAATGTTTCTGCATAACTTCCATTAAATTGAAATTATTTGTATCTGTCTAGAATAGATGTGTACTTGGAAGGTGAGCTAAGCTGTTCTTTCCACATTCATAAATGAGGTCTGTACACTGCTATTTAGATAAGTGCATTGTGCTTTTGATATAGTGGATGTATAATGGAATACTGAATTAATTTTAGTATTCTAGCAACATTATTAAATCTAGTAGGTTCGTGTCTTCTGCCCCCAGACAAACTTATCCTTGGATCTGACAGCTTACTAGGTACAAGACCTGAAAGGGGAAGATGGGGTGCGCACACCTTGAATAATTTGTTTGTGGGTCAGTCTTCAGCCTCATAAAAAAAGGCTCAGGAGGATTATTTTAATAGGCCTGGAAACAGAAGTAGTTCTTCTCTTGGAAATATGTTGTTGCCTGAGAAAAACAGGGTTTTTTTTTTTGGTTTTGGGGGTTTTTGTTTGCAAAGCAAGAGGCACTCTTGTCAGAATGTACTTTAGAAAAATAACAACACTTCTGAAGTCAGATGCTCTATGATACTGGCTAATCTGTTGTTGCATTCAGTTATTTGAAATGTGTGATGTGGGATTATTGTTTTCCTTAAAATCTGTAATTAATCTGCTTGAGAGAATCTGGGGTCAGGTTTCCTTCCCAGATAGGAGTATTCAAGCACAATATTCCAGGAAACTCTTCTGGCTGATGCTTTTTAAGTGGTGCATGCCATAATGCACATATATTTCACACATATTCTGTTATTCCAGTCATGGTGAATATGGATTATTAGCTCCACATGATTTAGCTGACTAGAAAAATAGTAACGTGGTGAGTATGGGGTTTTAAAATGTGGTATTTGTGTTAAGGTTATCCTCAGTGGTGTGGAGAGAGTGCTGAAGCTGGCCGTAGAAAGAGTTGTGTAAATGGAGATACTGTCCTTTATTTAAGAGTGGTACACTTTCAGTGTTCTTGTTCTGCAGCTCAGTATGGGATTTTTGAAAATTATCCAGTTATTGTTTTAGAGGAATGCTTAGTGTTTGCAGAGTCAGGCCCCACAAGGACAAGTAATGCATGAAGGACGCAGAAGTTTAGTGGCCTTCTAAGTCAGGTCACAGCCTGTTTTTTTGCCTTTGATAACAAACTCTTGTAAACTTGATATTTGAACAACACAAATATAACAAAGAGGAAGTTATAAATTTATAACAAAGAGGAAGTTATAAATTTAAATAAAGGTTAAAAAATAATGCCCTAGATTTGCATCTGGATTTTGTTACCAGTCTTAGAATGCTGCCCAGAGCAACAGCATGCCACATGGGAAATCTGATAATGCTGTGAATCTTTCAACCTTATGCATTTTAATCTGAATGTGGTTTCCTGTAGTATTGCTGATATGCCAGATAAAACAAGCTTGGATCCAAAATCAACCACTGTTATAAATGGATGCTCTCTGTCACCCCATTTGTCCTGTAATCCATGATTAGCTGTTCCCTATCACAAAAGGGAAAACATTATTATATTCACTTTTTTGTGTAGACTTGCTTCCAAATGGTAAGCAATTGCTGTTTACATGACTGTTTACTTCAAGTGCAGTTATGTTTTATTTTATGCTATGTTTATGTGCAGAAATACTTTTATTCTAAGCATCATGTTCAGGGTAACTAACTGCTTTCATGTTTCTTCAATGGCTGTAAAACTTTTCACCATGGTGATGAAATTATCGTGATTTGGCTTCCTCAAAGTAAGCTTTTTTAAATTTAGTTGAAATTATATACAATAGATTACATATGGAGAATTAAGCTCCAACAGCAACATTTATTATGAACAAATAAAATTAATTATTCTACTGCTTCTGAGTGTTAAGTAGAATTTATGAATAAAAATACCAAGAGCTGGTACCTTTCATTCTTTTTTCCCTGTTTGAGCAGACTTCCATCAGATGTTTAGATATGAATTCCAAAATCCACATTTCATCATTACACTGAGAGAGTTTTGGTGTTTTTCTGCTCTAAAATATGTAGTATTACATAGTAGTCCCCCCACTTCACTTAAGGATTTTCATATATGTAAAGAAACAAAGTTTTGAGAGGAATGATGTTCTCTTATGCTAGAACTTTCTTATCATTATATTTCTCTAACTCAGTAAGGCATTTCAAAAACATAACCAAAAAAAAGAGAAAGCTACCACAGAAACCCAAGCCACTGTGACATGAAGGGGGGGAAGTATCTATACAAATTAACATCAGGCATGTAGCTTGATTAGGGAGATGTTCTGTCAATCATTAACAGAGTTGTTTTACTTCATACAAAACTTCAGAGTACAAGTTTGATGCACTCTAATTTTTCTTCTGAGGAAGGCTTGCTCATATCTAAATCGAGAGATTAATTGCCCCAAATTTAGAGGCTTTACTTTCTTGCCTTGTACCCTGGTACTGTTAGAAAAAAGGCAGGTCATGAGGAAAGAACTAATATAATCGAATAGTGGATTATACAATTAGCATTTGAGACCAATACTGTTTAGATAGAAGGGCAAAGAAAGAATAGTAATGAGAATATTGGTGATGTTGCAATATGTTGAAAGTCTAGACTAGACTAGTCTCCATGGCTGAGAAATCATGTTTCCTTTTGTTTTCTAGGCCAAACTAATATTCAAGAATTCAGGAGAACAGGTTAAGTTAGAAGTGTGAAAATGCCTACTCCCTCCCTCTCCTTTTCAAGTACTTTGGAATTTGGGCCAGTGTCCTTGGAGTTGAAAACAACATGTTTAAATTCTTTTGGGCAATTATGAATCAGTCCTCTGTACTCAAGCTATTTGGTTTGTTTCAAAAATATATTTCTGAAGCCTTATTAAATGTGGAAGAGTGTCAAAATTCACAAATCATGTACTGCTTGGTGGAGGTGACAGTAACTGCAGTCTTAGAAAATGAGCAATACTTGCAGTATTGCTAAGAGTGAAGTTGAAATAGCCAGAATTGGAACAACTCAGAAGCTGAGACCTACTCTGAAAAACTCAGAACTTGCTTTTTTTCTTTAATGCTGTCATTTTTGAGTACTACATGTTGACCATATTTTGTCTATATCTTGCTAAAAGTACTTTAGGCAAACAAAGTTTGTACAAAGACATAGAACTAAAGTTTTCGGTGGCATAACTTGTAATAGAAACCAACTACCAATGTCTTCTGTAGCCATTTTATTACACAGCTATATTCAGTGAAAGTTAAAAAGACATGGTTTTAATTTGCTTTATAGCTCAGCTTTTCTGTGAAGAAATTGCATCTGTAAAATATTACTTGCAGCTGTAGTTATGGTTTAGTGATAATCATTAAAGATTGCTATTATGAAAGGAAAGGAAGTGTATTTCCAGCTTTCATTTTGAAATGCATGTAAGCCACATTCAAGAAGTAAGTATGATTGTGACTTTTGTAAACCCAAGAGAAGATAAGAGCAGGAAACCCTTGTTCCTCTCATAGTGGAACAGTGTCAAAATGATAGTTTTCATCCTATAATAATTTACTTAGATCTGTCTTGATAGTGAAGAAAATTCTGCATGGCCGTCAGGAAATCGAGGTCCGTAAAATATTCCATACATGAGGACTGCAGTGTCAGGGAAGAAAGCATAAGAACATGGCAGATTTGATGTAGTAAGAACCACATGCCTAGGAACTCACAACGGCAGAAAGATTTTCCAGTGTTAATGTGTGAAGTTCACTGATAGTTTTTTTCCAACTAATTTAATTTCTATCTTTCGGAAAAATAAGTAGCCCAAAAAATCAGAATCATATCTGGAACTTGGCTTCTGTATATATAAGGCAAAGATAGTACCTAAGGCCAAGCAATGAAGTCTTAAAATTGATTTTTCTGTATTATGAGACCAGCCTTAAGGCATCCAAATTTTCAAGAACTGGGGTATAAATTAAATCTACTAGAGCACACATCACCAGTACACAACTTTTCGTGGCTATTCCCATACTTTTCTTTTCCCTCCTCTCGCAGTGGAATCTTCCCTTCATAGGTTTTTGGGGAGCAGGGGTGGTATGTGAGATCTAATAGGTTTCTTGTAAGGACTGATTTTTAACAAGGGGTAGGTTTCCACATGTCATAAAGCTTTCTGAGGGGAAAAGTGGTAAAGTTTTTCAGTTTTCTTCGGTTCTTTTCTCGTATCTTCAAGGGCACGGGATATGACCAGAATTTTTGAAAATTTTTTCTTTTTTTGAGTTTTTGTTGTAAAATGTGTGTTTCATTTGTGTAGCATGACAAGCCCCAAATATTGTTGTGAAAGGAGCAGCTGTGCGTGATCTCCATTACCTTCAGAGAATTGGTGTGGTTCGTGCGTACTACCTCCCTAGATTTGTGCGCTTCTATTTGAAAAGAACTTGGCAATCTTGTCACTGAACTTCAATAAATCAGTTATAATGTAGCTGTTTTCCTTTGAGATTTTCTTGTACTTTCTAACCTAAAGCTGAGCCAACAGAAGATTCTTTGCCTAAATAGCATCAGACATGACAAACAGCTGTTGTTGGGAAGTCTGCTTATCCTTTTGAGTATATGAATTGCAATTACACATGTTGCAGAGGTAAATGTTGACATTATGTACACTGTGGAGGGTTCTTTCAGTACATGTGGTGAGCACAATTTAAACGCTTTTTCAGCGTGCTTCAATTTTTGGCTTGTAGAGGTTTGAGGAAGAGGTTGAAAATCAGGAGAAGCAGTGTTTGTGGTGCCTTTCCTTAAACTCTCTGCAGCATGTGGAACATATATAAAGTTACCTGATGAGCGGAGAACTCTGTGGACGTATTTAATGAATGTATCAAAGTCAGATGAACTCCAGATACTTGGTTTTTAAAGCCTTTTATTAGAATTGAATTGTTTTTAAGTAGGTGAAAGAGCCACAGCTGTATTAAAAAAAAACCATCTGGGTCCTAGTGAGCATGATGAGCCATTGTGGACATTTGGTTTTACTACTTGCACTCCTGACAGCTTGGATGCTCTTTCAAGATTTTGGAAGCTTGCTGAATTTCTGGATCTGACTTTCTAATATGGTCTCTTTTCATGAATGAGGGAAGCCTTAGCTTGCATACAAATGTAGTTAGGCTTAGAATTTGGAACAGGTATGATTTTCTTCTGCAAAGAAAAAAATTCAGGCTTAGATGCAAGAGTAATGGTCTTGGAGTCCTTCAGGCATTGGTCTACTATGATGTTTCTGTGTTTGGTTTGAAAGAAATAACAGGTGAAGACAGTCTGTCTGTTATGCTTCCACTGGAAATCAAATTCAAGAGGATTTTACCCTTAATCCTTTGACTTGTGTTGTACTTTCTAAAAAGCTATTAGATTTTGACCTTTATTTTCTTACACCAAAGCATGAAAAACGAATGCTGCTTACATCTTTTTTATATTGCTGTAATTTTCTCTCTCTTTTTTTTTTTCTCCATGATGGTCTTTTCCCCATCTCTACTATCTGAAATTGACTTGAAAATTTTTTGTTATATAAATCCTACGTTATATATTCAAAGATGAAGCCCGGGAAACCACAAATCTTACTCTTTAAGCCCAGAATGGTCACTAGGCTAGATATTTCATTCCTTGAAAATGGTATTGTGAAACAGGGAGACAGTAGAAGGAACTAGGATGTTACACTGACTTCCCTGCAGATTAGGTAGTGAATTAGGGAAGATTTATCAAGATAATGCTATAAGGTAAATCCCTGTAACTATGGGTCTGGTTTCAAGCCTTCTATTCTGCTGGACTCTGTCAGATATAGAGTGATTAGATCATTTAATAAACCAACTAGTTTACATAGGGAGAAATGAATGAGCTTTATGGGTGCCCAAGTCTTTGTTTTTCTCTCTCAAGAAGGTACCTGAAGGTACCTTAATAATACCTTTATTTCATCTAAAGACTCAGGGAAAGAATTTTTAAGTTTCTGCAGCCTGTAACGAGAAATTTTTTGAAACCCCAGTAAATTCTGATGAAATGACATTTGTGATCTGCTAATAGCCACCTTCCTGTGGTACAGAACTTGCTAATAGCCACTTTCCTTTGATGCAGAACTCGATTCAGGAAAACGTGAGAAATTACTTGCAGCTCGGGGTTGTGAGGCGTATAGGGGAGGCAAGATCTTTAAAGAGATGAATGTCTGTAGTTTGGTGGAGAAGTAAAAAATTCAGGAACAAGAACTTAGAAATCTTCTTAAAGGCTTGTGAATAATGACACAGGTCTATTATGGACAGAAGTTACCTTTATTGCATGCTGTAGATCTGTCTTGGCATTTAAGTATCAGGTATATGTGATTATTTTTCCTCTGGGTGCTATCTGGGATGTCCCATATATTTTGTCTGTATCTAAGGTGCTCTCACAAGCTTTTTTAAAAATACAAAGAAAAATATTAAAAATTACAATACTAGAAAATATTAAAAATACAGGAAGGATATTAAAAAAACCAGGATAACTGTTTTTCTGTGGTCTCTGCAAAGACATATATATTCATAAAGTAAAAAATATTCAGGCTTCAAAACTCACATAATAATTTAGATTAGAATAGCTAGACTTTGTCATGGAGAATATTGAGCTACCTGTGATGTTACATAAACTGGCTTTTTGGGAGCATGCAGTGACTGCAGTTACAGTCAATGAAATATTGAACATTATAGCTGAAGTCCACTGAAGTTAAGCTGCATTTGACAAAGTCAACAGTTCAATAGAGTACAGATAACTCTCTCCTTCCTTCCTGTATTTGAGTGGTGGTAAGTGCAGGCATGTTGTGAAAGTACAGATAAAGTGTATTTCTCTGCATGTGATCTCAGTGGTACCTCCTGTATGAAAATAACTTGGCTGTAGTTCTGATACGTGACAGCTCTGGCTTAAACTAGGTGTGTTCATTTGCAACACGGTGCCTGCACAAGCAGTATTCCTGGCAATGGATATATTGTCTTAAAAGTTGTGGTGTTTTATAAAAACATGTTATTTTTAAGTAAATGTGTTAATGTATATTTATATAATTAGGTAGTGATCTATAGAGAGACTATCTGCTCAAGTATAATTTATCTATTAAGCACTGTGTTCAAGGAATAGTGGAGATATTTTATATATTAAGCAAACTAAATTAAAATAGAATATGTGTTAGTCAAAACCTAATTTATTTCTTGAGCAGTTCCTGGAAGTGTCAAGTACTCAGAGAATTACTGGTAGTTTACGTTAAGTAATAGTAAAATTAGAATATTTTAGAGACTGACAATTGCTTGCCAGTATCACCTAGATTGTGAAGGTGTAGGGGAAAAAAACCCATGAGCAGTTAAAAGGCTAGAATCCAAGACCTTTGATTTTGTGCTTGTCTTGTTATGAAGTGCATTGAGGCTGTGTTCCGCAATCAGTATCTAGCAGCCAGGTAACTAGCCCAAAGCAGGTATGCTTAAAATATCATATATTTTCCAGTTCTGTTTATGCTGCAGTTTGGAATGCTGATTGCTTTGACCAGCAACTGGGAGCTTTCAGATCAGCGTCAAGGTGCCATTTTGCTGCTTTGCAGAATCAAAACTAATCATTTTACTACCTAAATCCCATTTAAGCACTACACAATTGTTTATTTTAAATAAATTGGAGGGACTTACATATCAGCATATGGGTTTTCCCTAATACATTTTTATCTAGGCAAAAAAAAAAAGAAATCTGACCTGCTAAATATTGTGTGCTTGTTGGAATGGAAGTAGAGTCAGCAGAAGGGGTCTGCCATTCAGTCATGAGAGAAACAGACACAAATGCTGGGTGGCTTGTCTCACTGTAACTCTTCACTCAATAAATGAGCAAGTAAGAACAATTGTGTTTTAAATTTTGAGAACTCCTAGAAAAGGGATAACTTGAATTTATTTTAGTGCCTGAGGCAGAAGATGATGATAGGCACACACAGAGTTGAAAAGCAGTTGTTCTCTTCTGAGAAGTAGGACAAGATGAATGGAAGGGCTCAAGCAACCTTTGCATGGCCCAGTTCACAAACATATAAATTCCTTTTCTGCCAGTTTACAGTGTTTTTAGTGCAGAAATAAATTAGCGTTTACTTGGAAGGTATTTGGAACGACACTCAGTTTTCGCAAACAGATATCTCCTTGGCTTTTCTGTTCAGCTTTTAAAATATGTTTATATTTTAGTCTTGATTTTGGATAGCTTTAATCAAAAGGTTGTCATTTTGAAATTTGTGATTTGAGCCTGTTTTTTCTTAAAATCCTATTGCCTTGCAGCACATGATTCACACCTTGGAACAATACAATTATTCTCTAATACTATTATTTTGCTATGATATATTGTACTTTATGTGTGAAGTACAAAAATTCTTGAAGCTCTTGTGTTTCTGTTCCCTGCCAGATTGTGCCTTTGGATGGTTATAATCAGGAAGTACAGTTACTCTGAAATACAATTCAACTGAAGAGGTATATATATATTTTGAGGTTATGGTCAGTTTATCAGGGCTAGTAGTCCACGTTATCATCCACCTACCATCCAATCTATAACTTCACGCCATTTATACTAAAATATGATCTATGTAGTTTTTAATTTCAGGTTTTGTGAGTAATATAATTTTTCCGAATGTTTCTACAAGAATTTCATTGTGTCATTTCTTTTCAGTGATTTTTTAAAATACAGTAGTATATTTGCTGTTGGAAGGAAAATGTTTCTAACAGCCATTCAGTGTTATATAAAGTCTTTCTGTTCTGCAGTTGCAGAGTTTGTCACATTTTGTAGATGATGTGACTTACTTAAATGTGCAAGTGGAATGATTGAAACTTTGCAGCAAACAAGCCAAGTGTCTGTATTTCACTTTCCTCACCTCCTGACTTCACTTTGACTCAAAACATCACTCCCATACTTATGCTGGAGGACTGATGTATTATTCCTTTTAAGTCCCATTTTTCTTTCTGTCTTCACCAACCCCACGGAAACTGCTGTGCATTATGGAATTCATGCGTAAGGGTTGTGCCATATCTGTGTAGATTACAAGCTGTGGTTTTGCTTATCCAGTATAACTTAAAGGCACAAGTGAAGCATTGAAGGTATCAA
This sequence comes from Platysteira castanea, assembly GCA_013397175.1. Classification (NCBI taxonomy): domain Eukaryota; kingdom Metazoa; phylum Chordata; class Aves; order Passeriformes; genus Platysteira; species Platysteira castanea. The sequence goes on along the minus strand of VYXC01005166.1, from coordinate 296,189 downwards.
ATTATATTGTGGTATCTGTACATGCAAATATCAATCAAATGCCACCTGAGAAAAAGATTTCATTTAATGTTTGGAAGCATTTCAAATGATTTGTGCTTGGCATTTCGATATCACAGTCAGTGGCCTTGCTGTGAAAAAGTCTTCTAGTTTGAAGTGTTCTGAAATGCTAATTGTTTGGCTTTGTGCAATTACTGAGGGATCTGCTGGTGTTTAGAAATGTTACACAGAGAAAATCATTATTGTATGGGTGATGAAATATTTAAGGGAAGAGATGAAAATTACAAAAGAGTAGAAAACAAAATAATTCTCATTTTTCATGGTGAAGACCTGCACATATTACATCCTTGAGCAAACTGGCTGACAAACATAATTTTAATCTTCAAACTACCCTGCTATGTTCAATATCATAATAAAAAACCCTCAGCCTTTAGGTAACTAAGTATTCACCAAACACCTCAAGCACTTGAATACCATCAATAATAAGACTGGTTTATGTTTAAATTAGGTTAAAACATAGTGATTGATAGTGACTTCTCTTAGAGATGGATGAAGGAGGGTAATCATTCTGCATACTCTGGTGCAATCCAAATGATCTTTCCCACCACTACCTTGAAGGCTGACTACTTTGTAGTACAGGAAAGGATACAGGGGAAGAAATGTGAGAGTGGAAGAGAGAATCCTGAATGCATATGCAAAGGCACAGTGCTGAAAAATGAAATTCAGTATCTTTTTAGCACATGTAGGTGCTGACTTGCAGTCCAGATCTAAGGATTCCTGGCCTACTGCTCGATTTGTTGTGTCTGTATTGTTCCTTAGGATGACGTTGCCATATGCAGCCATTCTTCCAAATGTCAGGTGTTAGAGGAGGTGTCTGACAGTTTTTTATGAAATAGGTCTCTCACTTCTCATGTGAGGGCTGAGCTTTTCTCTCTGTTCCGTCAGAGATGTTTCATCTTGAAAGAGGATGTTCTATGCATCAGTAGACAAAAGATGGTGGAGTTAAGCAACACCTTTCCAGTTAAAGCCAGGTTACCAGTCAGGGAAAGAGTGTAAGGTTTTTTGGGAAAAGTGGATGATGTCTCTAGTGGTAAGGCACTTCATCTGGCAAACTGTATCTCATATTTCTTCCTTGCTTGTACTTTTTAAATACAATTATATATTTGGTATATTTTATTCACTGATTCTGCCCTGAAAAATATAGGGATGCTCACTAAAATAAGAACCTTAAAATTTCCTTTGGACTGCCTTTGCCTTCCATATTTTACTTCCCATAGCACTCCATGTGCCTTTACAGAGAGTCAGACAGCAGAATTCACACAGATCATCCTTTTAGGCCTGATGGGCAGAACATGATGAAAGATAGTTTTGAAAGATGAAAGATAGTTTTGGTTTACCTTTTCCTGGATTTCCAATACTTGAGACTTGCATTGTGGAATACAAAAGATGGTCACCACAACCATATCAATATTTTTGAGTGCAAGTTGCTGCCGTTGTGCTGGTCCTGTGCATGTGGCAAGCTCACAGATGAACTGGCAAATGAGACCTCTGCTTTGGTTCACAAAGGATGCCTGAACATGTGAACCCTGAACAGACCACAAAGTTATTCAGTGTCTGCTCTATTACGTACTATATGTTTGTATATTGCAAAATGCTTAGATCATAAAATAACTAATTTCTGTCAAATAAATCAAGAGTAATAATGATTACAAGAATGTTGACAAACTGTTGGCAAAGCGGCTGAAGCATGCAAACCTCACGTATTGCAAGTAGATTGGAAAGATTTGTGTTCTACCATATGTCTAAGTCTTTGCTAGAAGTTACTATAATTGCCAATATTGTTGGTCTGCTATCGAAAAGCAGGGATCAATTTCTAATCAGCAGAAGAAAAATGCATAAATGAAGAACATCTTACTACCAGATTCCATCCGGTCATTTGGATGAGAGAAAAAAAGTATTATTTAAGAATCAATGTAATGAAGAAAGAAAGTAGAACCATTATTGATTGAATTCTATCAAAGTACATTTAGGAAGATTATATTGACAAAAATTCTCAAATTTGTCCAGATTTATCTGTAATAATTTGTGTTTCTTTCCAATTCTTTTAACATACTTTCTTTTTTCCCATACAATATTTTAGTGTGATCCATGGTAATGTAAACATGAAGAATTATAATGTGCCTTTAAAAGATCCTGGTCATCCTACTATGAAGATGTGCATTCTGTAAAGAATTTTTTCTTTTCTTATCCTTGGTTCTTTGCCAGTGCATACAATCTTTGTCTCTCATTCAGTGGATTTTATGTATACTGAAAAGAGCCAAGTCTGTGTTTTAAGGCACTTCAGCTCTGAATAGCAATACCTCTTTTTGCTTCATAAATTACTAGAAGGGAGGCATGATGGAAGATTGCAAATCAGCTGTCTTTTTGTTGCACAACTCCACAGGCCAGCTCTCAAAAAATAATGATTTTCAGTCAATACTCTTCTCATCTGGTTTGTCTTAGAAATGAAGGTTTTCTTAGGCTTTATATTAAATGTGTCTTGGAATTGCCACCTTTAGGTGTGAGCTGTAAATTAAGAGACGGTGTGAAGCCTAAAAAAGACCATGAAAAGTGGACAGTACTGATTGAGCAATCTAGACAAAATATCTGAAGTAGTTCCTGTCAGAAAAAATGTCATATGGAAGGTAGGCAGGAAGAAGGAGAGGGGTGAATAAAAGGAAAAAATGAATTGAACCTGAAAAATGGGAGTATATACTGTTTCTACTTTGAGTGAAAAGTGATAAATTAATTCCACATTTAATGAGTAAGTTCTATACATTTCTTTAGAAACACAAACCAACAGCACACACCTAGAAGCTAATAGGGAAACTCTTTGTAATTGCAAATGTAAAGTGAGAAAAATAGGATGAGTGCACTATTCGGTCAAGAAAGCAACAAAATGCTTTCCCTAGAAAGAAGAATTGATCTATAAAGTGGTACAGTAAAAGTCAATACTCAGGTACAGAAATTAATTTCTGGCAATTGCGAGTTGTCTACCCAGTTTGTAGCTAATGTCAGCCATTCTATCTTCAAGGAAGCTATCTGACATATCTTATTGAATTTAACTTTGAATAATATGAATTATTAATTTTGCATAATTAATGGTTCCTCAGAATCGATAAATCTATGGTTACAAAGTCCTTAAGTGTCATAAAATATCCTTTTGCAATAGAGAAAAAGCATGGATTTTCACTTGTCCTAATATGTACATATTATACCAGTTACTGTTTTTCTTTTTTTTATTATAACCAGTTTGTACAAATAATAAAGACTTGTTTTCTCACAAAACTTGTTATCTTGTGAGGACGCAGAGATCCCAGGCTACCCTATCACTTTGCAAACTCTGTGGAGAGCTTCATAAATTTTATAACCATTCTTGTGTACACCATGCATTTTTCATAACAGTTTGTTTTTTTCCCCTGTTTTTTTTTTTTTTTTCCCCCCCAGATACTGTTACGTGTTTACACAGGCTTGAATCAGAGACAAATTGTTACATGGTAGTGTGGATTTTGTTCTATACAGTTACACTGATCCATACCAAAAAGGGATAGGGACTCAGAGAAGTGAGTGACTTTTTGCACTGCCTGTCTTTCACTTGTGCTAAGGTGTTTTTCCTGTTTTTCTTAAATTGTGAGTTTGAGCCAAACTCAGCTGATTGAGGACTATGTAGCTATGTGGATGATTGTGTCAGATTGTGTCAGTGGAGAAGATGCAATAAGAGAAGCCTCTGATAGTCAGTAATTCAGCAGCAGTATTTCTGCAGCAGCAGTAACTCAGCAGAGTTTTTACAATTACAAAAACTCTGTAATTTTAAGAACTTTTATACTTGCCTTGAGAATATTCTACATTCTAAATTTTTGTCATCTGTTTTCCCTACTTTTCATCTATCCAACAGTTTATCTGAAATTCAGGAAATGTGTAAGTGTAGTCTATAGAGAAAATAAAATTTGAATTTGCAGCTGAAAACTACAATGTGGAGTTGTGGGCTGCACTATGTTAACACAGTTTTATATAACTGCCTCACCACCTTCTTATGGCTCTGCCGTGTTAGTGTGAAATCGTTAAGTCTGTATCAGAAGCCTGTCATGGCACTGGGCTTAAGAAGATTCCTTTAATATAGAAAAATTTCAGAGCTCTGACTATTCCACAGCAGAAAAATGAACAAAAAAAAAAAAAAAAAAAGTAAGGGTTTCAGCAAGGGCTATTGGAGTTTGGGAGGAGTTTGATAGGACTTCTAGAGGAAAAGGGAGTTGGAAGCTTGTTTGGGACTTGGAACTAGAAGGCAGAGGAAGGAAGCCATGTGACAGTCTATGGGGGCAGTCTTATCGAGGGAAGTTTTTATATTTCTTTTGTCTTTGAACTCAGCAACCTGAGGGTCATCCTATTCTCAAACTGGATGTTATTTTTGATTACTATTGTGTGCTTCATGCAAATGATCAGTGCTTTAAAATAAAATGGGAAGAAATGCAATAACTGAAAATGAGACAGTTCAGGTGCCATGTATCAATATTTGAATTCTCCCTTATTGCAGAGAAGCTGTACATGACAGCCTTCTTAAAATAAAATGGGGAGAAATGCAATAACTGAAAATGAGACAGTTCAGGTGCCATGTATCAATATTTGAATTCTCCCTTATTGCAGAGAAGCTGTACATGACAGCCTTCTTAAAGAGTCCTTTTGCATTTTGGTTGCTTTCTTGTAATTGCATCTGACTGGGCTAGTGAATGAGGCATATGAAGTATGCAGTAATGATCTGTAGCAGAGCTGGATTTCTCGTGCAGCTACATTAAAAATAACTCCTATTCAGTATCAGTCCGTGTCACTATCAGTATTCAAGGCTAAATTGATTTAAGTTGGTTTTGGTAGAGTAAAGAACACCTCCTTTTTTAATTCAGGTAATAATTTTGCTTCTAATGATTGTCACATTGAGTTGTTTTGATCTTTATTCCACATGAAAACACAAAATCACGGCTACCAACAAGCAACAATAAAAAGTAATTATTTTCCAAAGCGGACATTATTTTTTATCATGTGGGAGCTTTTAAAAAGGTATTAAAAAGTCATTATCAGTTTTAGTGATCACTTGTCAACTTGTTTATGAAAAAGCTAGAATTATTTTGCATATCTAGGTTTTTCTGACTGTTCTTGTTTTCTCCAGCATACTGACTTCCTTTTGGGGATAATCTTGTATTACATTACTGGTTTGTTTTTTTTGTTTTTTTTGTTTTTTTTTTTTGAGTGTCTGAGGCATATCTTCATTGCAGATTTTAAATAGCTTTTCCTGGCTGGGGGCTGTTGTAATGTTGGGACAACAGAGTTTGGAGAGCCAGAGCAGAAGACAGGATCCTATGTAGCCACAATGAGGGTGATAACAATGGGTGTAATTCCTGAAGGATGGGTAATGTGTATATAAATAAATGTGCAGACACACACTAGCATACACACGCAGCTTAACTCACGGTTCTAGGTTCTTGTCCAATCACTGTTCAGACATAAAGAACTGTGCCTCTCCTTTTCATACAGGAGAGGTCAAAAGCCTAAATGAGAATGTTGGCAGTCACTTGCCAATCATTTGAAGCAATGCTGTACTAAAGGTTGAACGTATTGTATTTATTACATTTATTCCTGCATTAGCTATGCCTGGGAGGGAAGGATTTTTTTTTTTCTGTTTATAAAATGGATCCAGAGAGTTTTCTTTTTGATGTCATTAATATGACGTACAATATTAATATTGCTCTTAACTAATTCGCATTTACCCACAAAAATCTATAATTTGAATTAGGTGCTTTAAGGTTGTGCAAGTCAACTGCTTGGAAGTTACCAACTGAAATTCCATTTCTGCTTACTCTGTTTAACAATGCAGTGAAAATATATCTACAAGCCTGAATAAGCACACAAGCATTGATTGTTAGTGAAATCGGCTTATTTATAAATTGGAAGTCTCTTTTTTAAGCTTGGCCTAGCTACTAGCTCTGGGCCATAGGGCTTTAAGCCACTCAAATGGGTAAGCGTGGGTGGTAATTTACAGAATCAAATGTTTCTGGGTGTCTTCAGGATGCTGCAAAAGGATACATGATTAAATTAGATCTCCAAGCACCCTAATTAGCCTGTGAGGTACTTTTTGCATCAGAGGATGAGATACAGAGCAACTAGTGTAGGGGAATGCTGAAGCAAGGTAAGCTTTTAGTTGCTTCATTTTCAGAATCTTCTATGGAATAAACCATACCTTTGGATACAATCAATTCATGCTTTTGTAACACATCCCACAGCAGCTCCTTCTGCACTTCTCTGCGAAGGAAGCGATTCTAGACTCTGATGAGGTTCAATATACTCATCTCCTTTTTGGTTTCATACCTGTGTAGGGTAAGGCTGTGGGAGGGGGAATCTCCTGTCCCTCTTAACTCTTGATAGAGGAAGGCTCATGGGGAAGGGCAGATCTTCAGGTCTCTTCATGCCCTTTTTATCTTTGGGAAGTGCTTTTACAATCTGCAATCTCTTGTAGTTGTTTCGTGTACCTTGATGGCCACCCTTGCTTTAGCTTTCTCAGCTTTTCTAGGAGCAGTGGAGCCTTAGACAAAAAAGGTACCATGATACTGTGCTCCTCTCATTTGTGAGAGCTTCTGGCAGAAATGCGTATCTGTCAAAGTTTTAGCTGACAAATTTTGCTAATGAAGAACCAAAAATGAGGCTGATAAAGATGACTATTGTTGGGCCTGAGTTGTGATAAGCATTGGACCTTTGTCGGAATTCCACTTCTTGGGGGTCTGGAATTCAGTTCTCTGCTTTATTGTTGTTTTGTTTAATTGTGGGCTAGTACTTTGATCTGTTTTTCGTATGAGTGTCAGGTTTTTTCCAAAAGATTTACCACGCTTAGTATCACTGCTATATACCCATTAACATTTTGTTATGGTTTTAATTTTTAAAAACACTCCTATTAAACGCATTCATCTAAGTTTCTTATTGCATCTGTTTTAGCTATAGTCTCTTTTCTGAGTATCCATCAAACTAAATTATTTTTGCCTTGTAACTCATTTTTATAAAATTTCTTTTGTAGCGCGAATCTTTTATTTACTCTGCTTTAAAAGCTTAATGGACACTCAGATTGCCTGTACTTCTTTTTCAGTTATAGCTGGGTAGAAGTGCAAAACTATAACAAAGTAATGGAAGTCTCTTAAAACTTTAATAATTCAAAAGTTTGTTATCCATGCCATTTTTTGTTATGTTTTCTTTCTTTAAGGCAGTATATTTACAATATTATATTGAGTGTGCTCTTATCTTAAACTGTGCTATTCCTTCAGGCTTATTTCCTAATTTTTTATTGAATTTGCTTATTTGAAGAGATCATTAATGCCTAAAGCAGTGTTGTTACCACTCATCTGAATTTAAGAACTTGCCCCACTGTCCACCATAGTAATCTACTCTAATTACTCAAGAACACAGAATTGCGTTAAGGAGGTATTTTTGAAGCAACAGTATATTGACAGTAATAACCTTAGAAGACATCAAAAGCTTAATTTGGAAAGAAAACCTGTGCTTTGGAGTGACACATTTTCCTAATTCTGACTGTGAAAAATGGCTGTAATTTTCGCTGTTAGAAAATAAGGGCATTGATGAACATTAAAATAATATATGAGCACTTACTCTAATGTAGATCTAAGTGATGTAAAGACATGAAAATTAGTTTGTGATTGTGCATGTTTCCCTTACAGTTTGGAGTTCTTGTGTGTTCCACAACTTGGGAAAAAAATCATAAATGATGTGCTCATTCTTTCTATCCAGAAGGACGCAACTTTGGGACTTTATATTTCACATAATATTTCCATGTGAATCCAGCAGGAGTCAGCAGGGCTGAACTTGCTGGGAATATATTTTGCTCAATGCATCTCAACAAAAAAGCAAAAGAACAAAATCTTAAAAACAAACATGGTATATGGAACAAATACTAAATGAGTAGGCAGCTCTCTCAGATACTCTGTTTTTTACTCTGATTTCAGGTTTAGGATAGGAATCTACTTTGAATTGCCACTACTATGGCTGATGTTTGGAGATCCCATTCTGCTGATAAACTTGCAAGTGGCAGGGTTATGTAATCACCAGAAAATGTTTGGGAATACCTTCAGTGGCTAGTTGACTCCAAGTATTAGCTCCATTCAGAAAGAACTACATGCTTTATGATTAATATACACAAGTTGTATCACAGGACCACTTCAGAGCATGGCATTAGTTTTTTTTGTTATTTTTTGTTTTGTTTTAAAAGGTATAGCAAAGTTTTCACATGATATATAAAGTAATGGGGAAGATGAAGAGACTGGGTGATTAATATGACGGAAAACATCTAGTAATGAGACTTCAGAATATTTGTCTCTGCCTTATTGCTGTCACTTCTCAGATTTCCCTTTGTAAAAACAGTTTTGTCTCCTTCTTACATTCTCCTTTCATATGTTTATTTTCCCCTGGGTTCAGAATCCAGTGAAAACAAAATCCCAAGCTCATATTGTCATGTAGAAGGCACCTGTGTTTGCCTTCAGTTTAGTGATGCCAGAGTCTTAATAACAGTTTGAAAAAAAGCTTCACCTTGCCTGATTTGTCTTGTGCTACTTTAGAAAGATACACTGAACAGTCAATATTTCTAATAGAAAAATATGCATTTCTCACTACCAGTGTGTCACAACTGTGAAATAAATAGTTTTAATGTGTTCAGATTTTATCCTTGTGAAATTCTGTGGGAAGAAAATGTTAAAAAAACACCACTGCAGTGTATATGACTGGGCTTTATTTCAAAGAAAACCTCATTAGATACTTGAAAAGGCATAGTCCTCTAAATGGAAAAGTTAATCTCAAAGTTTTTAAAAAATCTAGTTAAGAGAAATGAAAATGGCCATATAAACAAAAGAATACATAATAAATAAAAAAAGAAGATCACTGGTAGGAATTAACATTTATCAGCAGATATCTGAAAGCTAAATAAATCTGTGGAGGAACTAATAATCTTTTGGTATTTTGGATAAGGATAATAAAAATTCTTTGAGACAGTAAAACATCCACACAATCATTAGATAGGAAATGATAAAATGATCTTTAGAAGATTGCAATATTAGCCAAACTTGAAGGTCTTTAAAAGGGAAGAAGCAACGTTTGGAAAGTAGAAGCAAGATGCTTCAGATAGTGGTAGGTAGATTAGCATTACACTGATCCAAAGAAAAATCCTGGAGAAGAGTGATAACCAGAGACAATCAAGATGCGTGATACTTTCAGGATTAGTTAGGAAGAAAGCAGCCAACAAGAAATCCAGTGCTGGAAAATAGATTCATGAAACAACTGTAATAAAATGTTTGTTAGGTGATATATTTTAAAAACGTTGACATATTTAGTGCTCTAAATTATTTAGCTTTCTTTGATCAATCTAACCTCATTAAAACTAGTACTCTGTAAAGACCAGTGTATCACAATTTTAATGATAAAAGATACCCCAAAGAGATGGTAAACAGAAAATCAGGTAATGAGGTTATAGCCAGGTCCAAAAGATCTTTTCTTGTTCTGAGGCTGTTTATCATCATTATAGCATACCTGCAGGAAAACCTAAATTTGTTTCCAGTAAACATTACAGATATCATAAACACTAGTTAAGCAATCATTAAAGTAATCAAAATCAGACAGAGCTTCACAGCACAGTACAGGTTGCACAATGCCATAATCTCACTTGAATAGGGTATACATTTATGACCAGATGGTGTAAATCATACATATATATGTGCTATAGAGACCCCTTCAGGGAACTGGATTCATGCAGCAAAGAATTTAAGTGCTGTGTATGGCCAAGTGTCCATGATGCACACTGGTGGCTACAGGAGCAGTAATGTTTCCGCAGTACTTCAGGGAAAAACCAAAGGAAGAGTAGGTAGCTGTTACTGCACTGGCATTAGCATGTTTTCTTTGAAAAAGATGTTGTCTTATTCAAGTAATGACATCTTCAGAAGATTCTTGACTAAAATTGTGTGAACTGATTTTTCAGTGACTTTTTTCCACATTAAAAGATCATCCTTATCTCTTTGGCTTAAATAAAAGTTTTACCAGTTTTTGTTTTAAAGGTTTTTAATTTCTTTGCATAATTTCAATACTTACATCATGTTGAAGTAAAAGAATTAATAAAATATCAAGATTATTTAGATAAGAATTAGTTCAGTAGACATAAGGTCCTACTTTTGAAATATTTTAAATATTTGAAATATTTCAAGGCAAGGCAAGAGACTGGTCATGACCGTAGATTTTTCTTGGAAACATTTTCCTAGCTCAAATACGTAATGTAATACAGGAATCTCTCTGTGAATAGGCTGGGTGCTGCATGTAACCAGACTAGATGGAAATGGGTTCTCCGTGCCTTAAATTTTAGGACTTTGCATTTGTCTATCATCTAATTTTGGCTTTGTTTAGAGCATTTTAATGAAAATTACATTGTTTCTGAGGAGACAACCAAGAGGTAATTCTGAAAGGTGCTTTTTTTTTGACTGTAATACTGATTTTTTTTAGTCTGTCTTTATAGGATTCTTTAATCTTCTTAAGTGTTTTTTACTCTGTATATATATCTGCATTTGATTTACTTATGAAGGTAATATCATTGCCCTTTCAGACTTTTTGGGAAAACTTTTTAAAGAATACTTTGTGTCTGTAACATGAGAACAGAATTTGGAAGGAATGTTGAATTCTGCAAAATTTTCCCTATATTCTTAAGAAAAAAGAGTACTGAATAAATCTCAAGTCAAAAAATTTCAACCAGACTGTTTTTGTTCATGAAATTTGGATATGCATTTAGGATTTGTTTTTCTAAGTCAAGCATACACAAATTTGAAAGTGCTGTCTTTAGAAAAATGTTAGAGATTTTGAAAAAGTATGGGGGTTTTTTGTTTTCAAGCAAGCTGTCAAAATAATTTAAAATGAGTTGCATTTGCTTCTCATGAAATTTGTACAACACAAAATTCCAGTGAGAGAGATGATCATGAGAGGAAAGTCCTGCTTATCCAACCTGATTTCCTTTTATGATAAGGTAAGCCACCTAGGTGATCAAGGGCAGCCAGTTGATATAATCTTTTTGGATTTCAGTAAAGCTTTCAGTACTGTCACAGGATCCTTCTGGACAAAATGTCCAGCTGGATAAACACATCATGTGATGGATAAGCAGCTGGCTCATGGGTTGGGCAGAGAGGGTTAGTAGTGAATGGGGTGACATCAGACTGGGGACCTGTCACTGGTGGGGTAACACAGGGCTCCATCCATGGCCCTGTGCTCTTCAACATCTTCATTTATGACTTGGACACAGGACTGAAAGGGATTCTAAGCAAGTTTGCCAATGATACTGAATTGTGAGGAGCTGTTGACTTTGTTGAGGGCAAAAGAGGCCCTGCAGAGAGGCCCAGACAAATTTGAGGGCTGAGCAATCCACCACCAGATGAAGTTCAGCAAAGGAAAGTGCTGGATTCTACACCTAGGATGGGGCAACCTTGGGTGTACGTATAGACTGGGAAACAAGAAAGCACTGGTGCGTAAAGCACTGCTGTGGAAAGGGACCTGGGGGTCCTGGTCAATGGCAAGTTGAACAAAGTCAGCAGTGCCCTGGCAGCCAGGAGGGCTCCACCCCCAGCAGTGTCCTGGGGTGCATCAGGCACAGCATCGCCAGCTGGGCAAGGGAGGAGATTGTCCTGCTCTGCTCTGCACTGGGGTGGCCTCACCTTGAGTCCTGGGGGCAGATTTGGGTGCCACAATGTAAGAAAGACATTAAGCCATTAGAGAGTGTCCAGAGGAGGGCTACAAAGATGGTGAAAGGCCTTGAGGGGAAGCTACGTGAGGAGTGGCTGAGGTCACTTGTTCTGTTCAACCTGGAGGAGACTGAGGGGAGACCTCACTGCAATCTACACTTCCTTGTGAGGGGAAGAGGATGGGCAGGCACTGATCTCTCCTCTCTGGTGCCCAGTGCCAGGACCTCAGGGAATGGCCTGGAGTTGTGTCAGGGGAGGATTAGGTTGGATATTAGAAAAAGGTTCTTCACCCAGAGGGTGGTTGAGCACTGGCACAGGCTCCCCAGGGCAGTGGTCACAGCACCAAGCCTGACAGACTTCAAGAAGTGTTTGGACAATGCTCTCAGGTACATGGCGTGACTCTTGGGGATGTCCTGTGCGGGGCCAGGAGTTGGACTCAAAGATCCTGATGGGTCCCTTCCAACTCAACATAATCTGTGATTCTGTGATGATTGGTAAATGATAAGGGCCAAAGAAGCTGAATTAAGCTGGGGTGTCTGTTGTAGAGGTCAATTATGAGGGTGCCTTTATGGAATTTGATCTGCTGCTTGTCCTCCTGCAAAATAATCCTATTGTGCCAGAAATTCTTGTAAGCAGGAGCCTAAACTGAATTGAATCAAACTTAGAGCTTTTATACAAATACTAGTTATTTGTATTGCAGCTGAAAGATGGTGAATCTGTCATTCAGCTGTTGTTTAGCAATTTACTATGAATTATTTATTATTCTGGTATCTCTGTTCTTTTTCTGATATACGGGGAAATTGCTGGTGAAATGCAAGTGTATTTATGCAAATAGAAACTTGAGTTAGATTAACTCAGTGGGATATGTATTCTGTAACAATAGCATGTTGTGTGGGTTTTTTTAATTTTCTCTGAGTCAGAATTGAATAGATTTTTTTTCCCCTGAATTCCCTTGTTTATGTTCAGTACGGCAGATAGATGATTACAGGAAGAATATCTGCTGTCTTCTATGAAACACATGGTATGGTAAACTAGACATAGGGAGATTTCTGGGTTCTTTCTGTGTTCTTCTTAAATATTTTTTTCTAACTCTTGAGAAAATGCTGTATTTTAAAATCTGGCTCCTTAATTTTTCCCAATTCATTTTTTGAACCAGTTATACAAACCTTTCAAATGAAGCATATGCTGCTTATTTAAAATACTTGCCAAACTACCTATGCCTTTGAGGTGGGACTACTCATTTGGTGTGAGAATGAGTGTCACTACGTTCTGTCTCAAATGCGCCCTGGAAAACTGCTCATTCTTTTAGATAGGGTGCAAGGGAATGGCTTGGGGTGCAAGGAAATGGCTTAAAGCTGTGTCAGGGGAAGTTCTGATTGGGTATTAGGAGAGTTCTTCACTGAGAGATTGGTCAAGCACTGGAACAACTCCAGGAAGTGGTCATTGTCCGAAGCCTGAGTGTTCAAGAAGTGTTTGGAAAATGCTCTTGGGTATGTAGTTTAACTTCCAGGTTGCCGTGTGTATGATCAGGAGTTGGATCGGATGATCCTTGTGGTTTCCTTCCAATTTCGGATATTCTGTGATTCTCTGATTTGACTGTAGATCAAAGTACTTTTAACCTTTTAATTTGGACTCTTCTTAGCCTATTTTCCTTCAGTTGTTTTCTGTGGTTTTATAGATATCACACTGAAACTATACACAGCTTCTCTTCCTCCTTTATGCTAATTTTCCTACTTAATTGATGAAGTAGTGTATTGTTTAACTAGTTTTTGATTGATTGCATAATTTGACTGTTGGTTGTTTCTTATTTAAAAGGTGGAAGAGAAGTGTCATTCACATAATTAATTTTTAAAGTTACTCCTGTGTCTGGCTCATACTTCTTCAGTTGTTTTTTTTCCTTTGTTAGCTAGAATGTTACCATATTTCATAAGAAGCAAATAAAGGAAAAATAATCATGTATAGATATAAACATCTGCCAGTGTTACAATGCTACAGAAGTCATCTCATCCTCAGTGCTGAAATGCAAACAAAGCATAAATACCATAAAGAACAAAATTATGAATTTTTATGTGCATGAAATGCCATAGTTAAATGCCATATGAAATTTGGATAACATTACACAAGTGCAGAGCACCATGTTCGGAATATCTACTGATTCTGTCAAACTAGGCCTGTAATGAAAAAATAAGAATCTTCCAAAGAAGGTAAGAGAAGTGAAGGGAGGAACAGGCTCTGGTTTAAGCTTGATCATGCAGTGAAATGATGTAGGGGACATAAGCTGCACAAGATGACCTGTCACCCTTAAAAAAAATGCAGTTTTCCCATTCATGTCACTGTAGCTCCTGCTGAAGCAAAGCCAAACTTGAACCACCACTTAAAATTATGCTATTAAAGTGGGAGATCTGCTAATTATACTTTGGGAGTCTGGAGAAATCCTATATTAAATGAGGAAAAACTCTTTGGCTTAATATCCGAACTCTTAAAAAGTAATCTTACGTTAGAATTGTTACATTAAAATATCTTCTTTCAAATGCATTTTACAGAAAGTCTAGACAGTGAGATACCCAGAATATGTGAGTACATCCAGCTTCTCTATGCAAAGTCTCAAAACGTTACACATTTTGGATTTTGCAGAATCCATATGAATGATGAAATTATTGTCTTTAGATAAGATAGCTAAATTCTGCAAGAGAAGTTAAATTACTTGGTCAGTTTTGAAGATCATACTTTGTCAGTTGTTCAAGGCCGTGCGATGAATCACTGAAGATTAAAGGCTAAAACTGCTTAATCTTGAGTGTTTGTTGCTCACTCTGTCAACTGGATAGGATTTTCAAGGAGATACTGATAGAAATATTTTAATCTGTATCAAATAAATCAAATGATGATAGTGATGACAAAATAATATCTCTTCAAAGCATTAGTAAAGCAGCAACTTACGTGTCACTTCACTGTTCACTAGGGTCATAATACTTGCCTATTTAATCCAGGTATGCTTTCAGAATTGCTGAAAAGTCTGCAAGTTATTAGCAGCCATAGGCTTAAAGGCAAGAATAAAAATAATAGTTAAATGATTATATTTTGATTTATGAAACAATTATTGAAATGCTATCAATATGAGGCTTTGGAAAGTTCGTTATTAGAATGTTGAATATATCGAGGTACAGAGCTGACAGACCCCAATCCACTGGGGTGGTTTAAGTTCAACATGCCCTTAGCTTAATTTAGGTAAACTCCAGGTATTTTTAGTTTTTAGATGGGTGTCAGAAATAGGAAGGAATAAAGAAGTAACGTGTTCTTCAGTTTATTTTTTAGTGCATGTAAGAATTTCAGATCACAAATAACTAAATTCAGAGTGGTTCAGTTCACAGCTGTTTTTAATATTTTTTGTTTTGTGCAGGATTTTATAACTGACAATTAAAAGATGAATTAATTGTATACAGATTAATATTTCCCTCTAATATAAAGAAATCCTCCTTGAAAATTACTTCTCTTCTAAAGGGATGCCAAATCCAGGTTTTTACTGGAGTCACTAAATTACATGAATGTGTTATTAAAGTAAATAAGCAAAAGGAAGTATAAATATGAATCTTCAGAATACGTGCATCAGCCCAAACTGGTAAAGGCTTCCCAGTGAGTTCCTTTTAAGTATTTTAGAAGTATTCAAGTTGAGTTTTCGTGTACAGTGTGACACGTCAGTTGTATAATCACTCTGTAGTCTCTGTAGTCATTTTTGCCACACGGCTTTCTCCCATCAAAACCACCTCCCTTCCCCGGCATGTGTAACACTGGAAATGTGCATTTAAAAGCTGGAAACTAGAGTTTAGATCTTCAGAAAGGGGTTATGAGTTAACCACATTCATCTGTTTGCAATACAATCTTCTGTTTCTTGGTCATATCCTGTTTGTTTTTTATTACTGGGTATTACGAAAGTGTAAGATTTTTCCAGGCTTCTTTTAATCCTCAGATGTGGTCTTTTGTCTTACTGCTTTCTGTTTGTACCCTGTCTTGAACCCAAAAAGTGATTATTTTCTTTCCTCATCATTTCATGTTCTCTTGATAATATTCTCTATAATAGTATTTAGTACTAAAGCATTGCATATTTAAAGGAAGTGAGAATCCCCTACCAAGTCAGGCTGTGAAAGGTATAACCTCCAGCCAGTAAATGGAGTTACAAAGAGGTTTTAAGCAAAAATTTTCCATTAATGTTCCGTGCCCATGAGACATTTGGAGTACAATCTTTTCTCCAAATACAGGAAACCACAGCTGGAATCTTCAGAAATTTTTGCTGCCAAACTTTAACTGCCCTCTTTTCTGCTTATTAAGGTGTGCACAGATAAAGAGGAAGCAGACATGGAACAAGGTGATAGCTGGTTATCTTTTCAATACGGCATCAAAGGCATATCCTTTATAGGTCTGCGTTAAGATAGAGCTATACTTTGGGAATCATTAACATTGACAAAACAATTCATCTTTGCCAAACTTGTTTTTGGTATCCACAGAAGTGTTCTGACGTGCAGAAATTTCTACTAAAATTTTAATCCAAAGCATAAAAATGTTTGTTTGTTTCAGAGATGAGTTTTAATTACTTAAACATTTTCTTAAGTGATATAATAAGTTTGTGAAATACTATCACTTAGCTTCTTAATGGTGTGTGTTTACTTTTGTTCTTTTATATATATTTTTTGTTCTTTTATAGATTTTCTCAAGTCATTGTCCTAATGGAATGAGAAATGTAAAAAAGTTATTGCAAAATTCCACTATTTTTCTAGGACCTTTGCAGGCATCTGGAATCCTTTTGTCTGAACAGAACATCTTGATTTTTTCTACTCAGCGTTATCTGGACTTCTAGTGATTTTGCGTGTCTTCTGAAAATCAGATCTTTTTTTAAAGTGCAGTGTCAAAATGAAACTATTGCTTAGGTCTCATCTTGGACAATCATTGTTTTTACTGCTGTTTCTAACTTCCAGCTATTAATAAAACTTCTGATACGAATTACTGGGACCTTAAAGCTGGACGTGTTATACCTCTGATTAGGTGCCGTGGAATGAGGATTACCCTTTTTGTACCTACGTCATGATCTGAGGTCCATTGCAGCTCCTATATGATTTCTACAGAAGTGCAGTAATTGCATCCATTCCCGTGTTTGTGGAGCTGCTTATTCCTCTGGTGTAAGTTTTGAATTTTCTGGATCTCAGGCTCGGCTTTTGAGACTTTTCTAGCTGCTGGAGAGCTTCTAAACCTGTTTTCCAGACTGTGCTATGGTAATAAGCATACTCTTTGTTCTATTTCTATAATTAATAAGCATATTAAATAGTACTGAATGTGGAACGGAATTAGCATGCAGAATATTGCTTCTTGTATCCTTTTGTCTCCTAGAATTTAGCCACATATAAAGTAATTTGAGTCTTTTTTGTACCATCATGATTTTTCAATGTTTGTTTTTTTCTTCATTTAGCAAGAAATACATGCAAATAAACAGTTTCTAAATTTCGTCCACCTTCCTTTTCCCTCATGGCATTGTAGTGACCTTTAATTAGAAGACAGTCAATTACTGTTCTAAGGGGAGGAAGTGTGAAATCATTTAAGTCCGTCCATTGTAAGAAAAGGGCAAGACTGTATGCTGACGTGGAAGAACACTTCCCAAAAAGCTATAGTGGTATTTGACTGTTGAGATATTAGAGAGATTATTTATAATCTTGGGTATGAGAAACTGAGAACCTTAGAGCTTGATGAAAGGCAAGAAGATTCTTTTCCTGAGAAAAATGTAATGCTTGTGGAGATTAGGCATGACTAAAAAAAGAATTCCCTTCCAAACTCCTAATATTTTGATAGCCTGCACTAGGGTCAGCAGGGATTCGTTTAGTTAACATGGCTATGGTTTGAAAAACTAAATATTTGCAAAAATTATTCTATGCTATTGATCATTTAAGATGTTCTTACCTACCAAGCACAAAAGCAAATGCTGTTTCCAAATGAAATACTGTGATCCCTAATTTGTGATTCTTACGCCAGATGATGTCAGCATACTTCCTTGATTGGTGTTCTTTTTATTCATTTGCAGAATTTGGAGGTCTGTTATCCTAGTGACATATAAAAAAGCCCTGAAGTTGGGCAAGAAACTTCTATTCATATTAATATAGCTATATTAGGGTTCAAATTGATCCGTGTTAGATGACTATGCCAAAGAACTAAATTCAAAATAAAAGTAAGACTTAGCATTTTTTTAATCAGCCCTAAGTATTAACAGCTGTTTTATTGGACAAGCATAGTTGAGTTGGTTTGTTTTGATTTTTTAAAATAGTATTTTTAGTAGCTAGTTTGAGTTCATCCAGGTGAACAAACCAGTAAATACATATATTTAAAAGTAGATGTGAAAGACCAGTGGTGACAGTCCAATCCTGTTACCACATTACTTATTTTTTCTGTACTTTTGTCTGTACTTCTGTTTGTACAAAGGACCCACAAAACTGATGCTTTTATTGATAGGTGCAGTATGAGACCTAGAACAAAGTGGTAAGGGAACTACTCTGGAACTGCATTTTTTTTGTGGTTAATGCATTTGATGTTGCCGTGCAGTTGTAGGAACTGGACATTTTTTTTTTCCTTTTCATACACATAGCGAATCAAATTTTATAAAATTACTTAGATTCTCTCCTAGCCTGCTTATACGTCATACACATCACTTTTTAACCCTATAATCTTCGCTTTTCTTCTTGCTCTAAGCTCCATTAATCCTGATCTTGCAAACAGGCCACATCTCCAGCGAAGATCCAGAAGCTGGGCATTTTTCCTTTCCTTTACAGGTACTGAAGAGTCACCTCAGTGCACTTCCAGGAACTGTCTCATGCCAAAATGCAGTGGTGACTGCCATTTTATTTTACACAGAGCACCTTACACAAAGGCTTTTCTGGGGTGAAAGCCTCCAGCTGCTCTTACTGAGTGTATAAAAAAATGACTCACTAGGATTTGAGGAAAGAAAAAAAAAAAACCTATGATCATAGCTTGACATTAGTTGAAGGCTTTTCAGATGCTGATCCAATTACTGCAGTAAAGTGATTTAGGTCACTTTTCATTATTGTATCCAAGTGTACACTTTACTTTAAACATAAGTTTAATTTCATTGCCTTCAGTGGAACTGAAGCAAGCATTAAGTGTTCTTTGGATTTAAAGCCAATTCCTGTACACTGCTGATAAACTACAGAAGTAAGAAACTAGCTGTGGGTGTGCAGTAATCCTGATAGAACTAGGTTGATATCAGTCATGCTGCATCAGGAATTCATTTAGTTTGCAGTCTCACTGGCAACCACAGTTTTTTCTTATTAATACTGTTAGTAGATGATAGTTAAATGTGTCTGATTGAAGACAGGACTGAAATAACTTCGAGCTGTACCTGAGTCAGTGTCTGGCCATGTTCCTTCCTGTGTATAGGCTTCTTCCTCTTACTGAGCCCCAGAAACAGAAATATCTGTAAGAAAGAAATTATCATTTCCAGTTCCGGGTGAACTGATAAATGCTGGCAAATGCTAGTCCTGTGAGTACAGCTGCTGTCCACTGCTACCTCTTTTTGTCTAGTATATCTGACTTAGGATACTGTCATGCAGCGTTCTTTGAGTTAGTTATTTTTAATTACTCATTAAAAAAAGACATTAAAGGGTAAAACTGACGCACTGTAGTGGAATGTGTTCTCTCTTAAGTCCCATAAACCATCACATGAAATTTATTTTTTCCACTTTTCATATCTACAATTGCTTTTTCTCAAGATCAAGTTCTACACAGTGTCCAGTTGCACACAACTATGTTTCTGCAAGCAATTAAACAGGCTTATACTTGCCTATTCTGGTTTTACACTAGTCTCAAATCTTAAATTTAGCTTACAGCTGACAGTTCTTTATCTTTTAAAAATCAATTCTAATGTCAGTTGTTTTATTATTATTTTTTTATCATTTTGCGATTCTCATAATGCATTGTCTAATTTGAAATAAGGTCTGTACAGGAAACACTTCATGTAATTAAAGGTCCATTTTTAGACATAGATAAGTTACCCTATGTTTAGCGTTACTATAAAGTCTATATGCACTCTATGTAACTTTTAGTAGTTTATTATGATCTAGTGGATTTCCAGAAGTTTTCTAAGTGTTCACTTAAGGTCACAGTACTACTAAGAGTGTGAATGAGATATAGACCTGATGCCTGTACCAGAAGCATGAGCTATAAAATTTCTGCCATAAGACTTCAGTCTCTTTAGAAAATTTGGGTGCCTTCCCAAAAGCTATCCCTGAGACTGTCGTAGATTTCTACATGTTTCTTTTAGGCTCATGGCTGCATAAATAAATAAAAATGTGCTATTAATTATGTATTAATGTTTCCTGGTTTACACTTATGAAAAATGTAAGGCAGTACTGTTACCCACATAAATTTTCCTTTCATTTGTGACAGGAACCTTACGGAAAAGAAGTTTCGGAAATCCCTGATGGTAATTCCATCAGCCTTTGTAGGATTAACTTTTTGTCTTTCCCAGTTCCTACCTTTTCTCTCTTTGTAGACTTTGATTGATTCTGATGCTTCTAGTACTTATTTATAATCTAAATCTATTGTCTCCATTTATTTGTTGGTAGATTCTAGGGACAGTAAGTTAGTGTTTTATTTACTTTTCAGCAGTGAATTTCAGCCAAAGCCTTTTAGGAACACAGGGATGTTTTCTTTAGCTGTTACGGGCTTGGTATAGTTCTGTGTTGTTGAAACAACTAAATGGTTGTTTAATATAGAGAGAAACAACCAGCTTAGCTATTGGCAGCAGTGTTTCCAGATTGTGAGACAGCTCAGTACAGCTGCACCACTACTGGTAAGTGCGGTAGTTTAAGCAGGGTAGCTCTGGTAGTCCTCGGTGGCCTTGTGCATGCAGGCATACCATAAATTACTTTACATTTTGTTTTTATTTTCCTTGATTCAAATTCAAGAAAAGAGATGCTGTTCCCTTATTGCATAGGAAATCATAAGACCATTAGCCTTACTGATATATGCAAAGTGTTTTATGACTTTGAGCATTTAAACTATATGAAGGGCAAGCTATTCATCCTCACAATTTCTTTTGGCCTTGGAGTATTTATAGAGGCTCCCTGTGGAGCTGCACTATCAAGCATCCCTCAGCTGGGGAACAGCTTATGAGAGGTTCTCTGAGGACTACGTGTGCACACTGAAAACTCATTAATAGTCATATGCAGTCCTAGAAGTGAGACTATTCCTGTGTCCTTTCTTCATCTGGAAAAATCTTTCGGTTTATTTCTTTCATAGTGGCATCTCCTCCTTTGGAGAATTTTTTTGGTAGTGCTCAGGGTTGGTTTCAAAAGGGAATAAATGTCATAGAGCTCGTTATTTTAATGTCTAACGAAATTATAGTCTCAAAATAGGTTTTCAGAGTCAGTCCTCTACTGGATACCCAGCTGTTTGCAAGCCCTGCAGTACAGAATGTAAAAAACACCTGAATGTGTGAAGAACAAAGCCATAAATAGGATATGTGGAAGAGTGAAATTTGAAATTCTATGACAGGGGCAAGGTTTTATGCACAGAGTAAATAATAGGTCAGAATAAAAATGCAGATTTATTATGTAAAGTCATAAGGGTCCCTGACTGGACTGATTCCATACTGCTTCTGTAGGGCAGAATCTCCTCGTGGGTCTTTGAATGATGGTGCTGCAACAGTGCGAGCACCATGTTTGTCCTATGGTCTTTGAACTGTTCTGTGGAGTCTTCAAGTTGTTCTGTAGAGCTGAGCTGCGTAATTTCTTTGGATCATCATTTTTCTTCAATATGCAGCATTTCACTTAGTGATCTATTCATGGTAAGTATTTACTCATCTCTTTCTTTTCCATATCCATTGCAAGGGTTTTTAAATCACAGCCAGCAATTCATAACTTAAGGTGTAATTCTATGAAACCTTTCACTGTCATTTTATGAGTTATAGATTTATATTTTCATCTGCCTGAGGACCTGAGTAAGACTTTTTGGTCCCCACATTCATGGTTCAACTGTGTATGCATTTGAGATCTGACTGGGATTGTGTTTTGAGTGCATATTTTGATGGTGAATATGGTGGGGGTGCTAGGTAGATGGCTGGACTTTGGTTTGCCGAGTTGTTTTTTGTTTCTTTAATATATACTGGTGGAGTGCTCTGCTGTATATCTGCCACTGATTATGCATTTAGAAAGATCAAGACTTGCTGATAATGTACATCATACCCCTTCAGAGCATTCAAGCGTTCGAAAAACTTAAGGAAAATTAGTGAGAATGGTCTAAGTAATTCTAGCATCTTGTTTAGGATGGTCTATCCAAGCAGCAAGGTTAGGAAACAAGTTAGAGATTCATCTAGAATGGGGTCCTGGTGTTCACCTTCCATCCTGACATTTTGTTGTCTTGAATCTCCTGTCTCTAATACATGGAGACATAACATGACACAGTAGACATGAAATGTCTACTGTCATGAATGTCTGAGATGAATTCTATAATGGTCTAAGATGAAGAAACCCTTTCTGTTTTCATGCTGAATTTACATTCAGTTTGAAGCTGTGCAATCTTCTGACTTTCCTAGGTGAATTCATTTGAGTGTTCTTAGAATTTTGACCACCAGCATATACTCATGAGCACCTTTTCATATACTTAGAAGTGGGTGAAGTTGGTGTGGAGGCAAGTGAGGTTCTTTTGCTTCTTGCACAGCATAAAAAGAAATCTGCATGGTGTTCTGAAGGATCATCCTGAAGAATTTTCCTAAAAGCTGAAAGGAAATAATAAATCTGCAGATTACCAGGGAGTCTGAGTACTAAAACAATTAGAAGATCCCTCTAAAACCAGAGGTCCCAGGAGAGGTGCACTTTTTTCAAAGAAGACATTAACTTTCTTGTAAGAGAAAGTTACATTAGAAGGGTGTTGTCCAGCTAGCTTGACAGACAACATCTGGGCTCTCTGGTGGGTGGCAAAACACATAAGTATTTTGTTTTACTGTGTTAGTAGCTATGAATAGCCATGTGTTCTGTTCTGGAAAAGCCTATTCTGTTGCAGCCATGGGAGTAGTGACACAAGAGAAAGCTTTTTTATTTTACTTCACTTTTTATTGTTAGTGTCTTTTAATGATGTCCAGGGCTGTGCAGTATGTGAGAAGCTGCCCTTATGTCGCCATTCTGCTTCACTGCAGAATAATAGATGTCATACCTCAGGATTCAGAGCCTGCCTGCAGCAAATCTGGTCAAGGGCAAGATGCTCTAATAAAGCTTCAACCCTACGTTTTAAGCTGCAAGCCCATGTGTTTAGGAGCAGTACTCTCTGTCACTGGAATAAGCAAATTATTCCTGCACTGCATGGTTCAAAATGGTGAATGCTGATTTGAATATTTACACTCTCTATCCTGCAGCTTATGTGGTAGTGTTCCTTCCCAGGGCTCAACTTTTCTCTGAGCTGTAGACTTCAGTAAAAAGTCTTGTTCTTCAACTTTATTATTACTTTCTGTGCTTCTGCCTTTTGACTTTCTGTATGTTGATTCTTTAGACCAAGACAGTTTTTCCATTTTCTGCTACAAACCTTAGAATACCAACAAGAAACAAAAATAACAAAAATGAAAACAACCTTCCAGATAATACTTCATAATTTTTTCGAACAAAGGGTAAGCCTTACAAGAAATTATGAGCTCTAGTAGTTATTACCAGTCTACTTGAACATATTATAATTCATAAAATAGTTATTTAAAGCAACTAATATGACTGTACTTTTTATGTTCTCTCTTTTTTTTAATAATTAAAATAACTACATACTGTTATACTCCATTTTCCAGGAAAAGGTAACAAAGAAGAGTAGCAGAGCAGTTAACTTTACTACTCTATATTATAATGATTAGTTTGGAAAAAATAAGGAATATAATTTCATTTTAGTCATAGCAAATGTTTGCCTAGAAATGCTGTTCCAGCTGATGTTGTCTTAATAACCCTCATAGTGTGCTGAATGCTTCTGTGGTTTCTTTCTGAAACCTGCAGACTGAAGGAGCATTGTTACACCATTAGCACCTGTGTTTTGGATGAGTTTCTCCATTTGAATGTTTCCTGACTTTTCGTTTACCAGTAGGACCTTATCCCAGAGGGATAAGAGACAGTGGGTTGTGTCAGATGAAGCATAGGAAACATATGTTTGTTGAGCTCTTCAATGTATCTGGTAAAGGCGTTACACATGTAGGGGAAAAATAAGCTTCTTTATACGCTGTGCCAAAAATCAGGGAAGTAATCAGATTTCATGTAAACAGTGTCATGGCCATCTGCAGTATCACTCTCTGGTTATTGCACATGTGCTTTGCTTTAGACAGTCACTTCAGTCTTCCTGTTTTTAAAAAAACCCCACATTTTCCTAGCATCCCCAATTATCTCTAAGGACATTAAACTGAGTTTTCATACACCTGCGTGACTAAAACTTTTCTGTTTTCAGGGCTGTAGGGGATGTTGTTTCTAGGGCTCCAAGGATGCAAACGTGAAAGAGAAATTCAGTCTTAAACTATTTGGCAGGATTTTTTTTTTTTTAATTAACGTGAGTGTAATATTAGTCAAAGATTTTAAACTGACGGCTGTGGTAATTAATTGCTGCTAACTAGGTCTGATCCAAAGGCTGTTACTGCTTTAAAGGAGCTTTGGAATTAGGTTTTATGACGCCCATTGCGGTCATCCACTAAACTGATCTGATCTCACTTAGTGTATTTTGGTTACAGTGATTATTTTAAAAAACACTGATGGTTTTTGTGTTTGTTTTTTTTTTGTTTGTTTTTTTTTTGTTTTGTTTTTTTTTTTTTTTTTTGTGCATTTCACTCATGTTTTCCAAGTAGATTTGGCAATACATTGAGAGTTAAAGTTCTGTGGATAAGAATTGAAATTCTGTGGATAGAAGGGAAAAAAAATTGAAAGTATTGTAGAATGGGAGAAATAACCAAGTTCCTCTGTCAACAGGAATAAATTCTTATGTGATGGGTAATTGCTGTGACTGAAATAACCACCAGGCTCCTCTCCAGACTGCATACTGCAGGCTTCTTGAACAGATACTGGATCAGGGACTGATTTTGTCCACTGGCTCTAAAGAAAACTGGAACCTGAAATGTCTGGATGGAGTCACACATTGCTTCTTTGAATTCAAAATACATGGTATATTTAAATTATTAAATTACTAATTAAGTAAGGAAGTAAGTAAGCAGTGTGAATTCAATGCTTGTATCAATAAAATAGGTTAGCCTGAGGTAAAAGCAGTTTTTATTAGGATAATGTACCTCTAAGGCTGAGGAACTCTGTCCATATCTCTCCTTTGTTCAATTTTTGTGTCCATTTTGGTGTCGTAGTGACTATTTGTAATCAAAGAAGAACATCCTGCTTTTTTTTTTTCTTCTGGGTGTGTAATGTCATCCAATCTCAGCATGAAATCCTAAGTTTGTTTTCATGTACTTTGTGAAAAAAAAAAAAATTGTTCGTTTTCTGTACTGTTCACATTCTAATTCAGAGCATTTGATACTGGGGCATGTTGTGAATTTTCAGTTTGATTAGAAGCACAGTAAACTGTTGCAGGGGAGCAGGAAACTCCATGTTTCTAGAGGTTTCTCTGTCACTCAAATATTTCACATTTTCACAATGTGAAATATTTTGCCTTTAAAAAAGCTTTATCTTGTTCTTAATTTCATTTCTTTTGATGCTCTTAGTTTCAAGAAAAATAATATTTTAAGTAATTGTCCTCTAGCAAGATATAATGAAAAGTACTTATTTTTGCTTAAAAAAATTTCTCTTGTTAAATTCAATGCACTTGAGTTGTTATTGATTTTGTAGGTTCTACACACTACTGAAAAGTACAGAGAATTTTCTTTTATCATGTTTGTTTAGTTAATATTAGGTTAGTATAGTTCTGTTCTTACATACTCAAACTCGTCTTCCTATTCAGCAGATCAGTGCTAGTGCACTGCAAAGAACTTCTGAATACTAAAAGTCATTTCGAATTCAGTAAATAATGCTGTGGCCAGATTCTAGATTCATAATTACTGGAGCTAAGGATCACATTTGGATACTCATAGCTGCTTACTGAATAAATGGTCAAACACACATTTGGCAGTGTAAGTCTGATTCTTCCAAGGTCATAATATTCTCCTCTAGAAAGAAAATGAAGAGCTAGGTCTCCGAATTAGGAATTCAAATGTTAAAATAAAGCAAAATTAACAAAATCTGCTTCACCTCTGCTTGGAGACAGCTGTGGTTTAAGGGGGATAGGACCATTCATTCTTCAGTTTCTTGATTCATGTTACATGAAAATATACAAAATGGAATTTCATGTGGCTCTGAATTGGTTTTGACTCCAAAATTTCTACAATTCTTACAGAAAGGAAAGGGAAAGTCTCTTGCCTAAATCAGCTGCAAAGGGGAAAGATGCTAGATGCTCTTCTGTGTACTAGACATCTGCAAACATACACATGAATTTCTACTTTCATCATCTCTGTAATCTGATATAATTTCTACAGTTCCTTCTTGACTATAGGATTTTCCTCTTGTTCTGTAGCATGGTGGGGCTTAGGTCTTAACAATTTGCTTTGTGGGTTAAACTGTTAAATCAGTGAAGAATCATTTTCAGCACTGCTCTCTCCTTTCTTATTCGTTCAGTAGAAAGGGCTGCTTCATAGACTGAACACGAGTTTGTTTCTTGTAACTTTTTATTTTATACTGTTTGTCCAAAGGGAACTTATTCTAACATGAGAGCCTTCCTCCAGCCCTTGGGATGTAAGTGTTAAAGCAGCTCTGTAAGGAAAGACCTGAACAGGTTTTTTTATTTCATGTCAATTAAAAGGAAGCAAACTTGAGGTGGGGGCAAGATGTTCTAACCTCAAGCTATTGGATTCCATTTCCAAATTACACTGTAGTTTAATCACAAGAACCAGTCCCTCACTGCAGCCAGTCATGTTTTAGATGAGTTTTCTGTTGTGTTCTAGTTTTCTGCAGGGCTAGCTGGGGGTGCCCATGTTACTGTTACAAAGCATAAATTGCTTTCCTGAACTTTGGGACTCGCTTTAGTAGAGTTTGAAGCACTACAGGATTTTAAATATAAAAGTATTAATATTTCACTGTTGTTGAGAAACTGTCTCACTTCCCCATGTGTGTAGCATATTCTACAAATTAATTACTTGGCAGGTCTGAAATACCTGTTTTTATTAGGCATTCAAAGACAGAATATCACATTTTATCCTTTTGAAGTAAATCGCAGAGCACTACCTGTAAGTATCTCACTGCTCATTCCTCTCTCACCAACCCCATTTATTCATAGCCTATTTCATCCTTTTTTGATTTATGTCTGTTACATGTGTATGGCCATGAATAAAAAAATGTATCCCTATGAATGTAAATAGGCCACGTGCTTGGGCAGATTTGGTTAAAAAAAATTTATACCTTTTTAGATTCTTGTCTGTAGAAATCAGGTATAAAATATAGACCCACGAAAAGTGACAGTATTGCTATCAGATGAAATGCCTTGAATGCTCTGCAGGTTCTCTAGTTTCATGGTCAGGACTAAGTCATTTCTCATGAGAGTTACCTTTTAAAGGAATGGTGGGCAGATAATGACTTTTTTTAAAATTTAAGTGCATTTACACATAGTCAGTATTCTTATTCAGAAGTGTTCTGAGCCTATGTAGCTGTTACTTCCCTTATTTCATAATTCCCTTTTGATTACTGAAAATAAACTAGCTTCCCTTTAATTTCTTTGTATGCTATTAGTAAATGATTTTTTAGGTGTAGATATGTCACTTGCAAAGTAATATTCTGGCATAGCTCTATTATCAAGCAACACTAAAACCTAAAAATGACATGAAAAATAAAGTTAGAAATTGATATTTTAGGAGGTCAGCTGAGAAACATCATTATGTACACTCAGGCATTCCTGAAAATACGTTGGATATATGCAGTGGCAGAATCCTTTTGGTGTTCAAGGACACCTTCTTTCAGTGTGCACTCTTCTCTGTGTTCAAGGACTCAAGTGCTGTATCATTTGCATGTACATTTTGCAGTTCTTGAGCAATAGGGCTCAGAAGTGTGTTGCTTTGGTCTGTCACAGATGACATGATCATTATTTTGGATAATAATATAGAGCATTTTGAGAGGCTGTGTTTTTGAAGAAGCCTTCCTCCAAAGAGGCAGCTGAAGTTAGGGAAGTCTGTACTAGTTTGAAAGCAAACCAGTGAGAGATTCCAAGTCAGAAATACAATTTAATAGAAAAAAAAATGCAATAGTACAAGAAAAACCACTGACAGAGTCAGAATACAACCTGACACCCTATTACTTAGGGTGGTGGTAGCAGTCCAGATGAAGTGGTCTTGTTGAAAGCAGTGATCCTGCAGAAAGGTCTGGTAGCTCTTGTCCTCTGGAAATCCAGGGGATAAGGACTGCTTGTGCTGCTGCAAACCCCAGGTTATATGCAGGTGGGAATTCTTGGCTCCACCCCCCCGGGCGGCGCATCTGACAGTGGGCTGGTGTTATTCTGTGAGTCATGTGGTGGGTCCTTGATTGCCCATTAAATAGAGAGAGCTCCCGGAGGGGGTTATCTATGAGTCATGTGGCAAGGCATTGATGGGCCCATTGACAGAAGATAGTCCAGAGGGAGGAGGCAAGGAAAACACTGCCCCACCTGGTTTCAACACCTCATGAAGATGGTGTTAGAATACATACTTTTGGGCACATCTTACCTTGCAACCTAGGACAAAGTCAAATTCATCTTTAGTTCAGAAGTCTGTTCAACGTTAGATATCTGTTCAGTAGTATTTGAATGTTTCTAGGTTTCTCACATTTGGAGGTAATTTCCAAGTGACACATGAACTGTATTAAAGGTCCTGGAGTGGTTTATATCTGAGATGAATGGGAACTGTATGTTTGGTAAATAGATATTCCAATTTGGGGTTTTGGTTTTTTGCTTGCTTGTTGCTTTTTTATTGTAGTATTGTATTAATGCAGAAGTGGGGATTCACACTGTGAATCGACACCTGGGATGAGGTGTGTTAATGTCTGTAAAGGCGCTGTGTAAACCTGCTGTAACCACTGAGCCTTCAAGGAACCCCTGCTCACCCCAGGAGACAGACTGATAAATTACCTTTCCAGGAGCTGACTAAGCTTCTGCTGTGATATTTCTACACTAGCCATTTTGTTAGGAGAAACTGTGCTGTTTCAAAGTGCTGTCTCCATTTACTGTGTTTTATCCTCAAAGCAGTCTTTTTAAACCTTAAGCTCTTCCCTAAATCTGTTCCAGTCCCATTAAGACCTAAATCAATGAGTGGACAACTCAATTAACAAGATTTTCTAGCACATACATCTAATATGCCTGTGCCAACGGAGGGGTCTTAAATTCTTTTGCAGTACAGTGAAGCAGATCTGTGTGCCTCAGTGCCATTCATACTTTCAGACCAGCAGCCTTCTGCTCCTGCTTATTCTTCATTCTTCCACCCTTCTGGTTGGAAAATTCTTTCCTTCTTGGGAATCTTACCATACCTTCTGTTGGCGTGTTGAATTTAAATCCTATTATTTATTTCCTGGTTTTGATTACTTTGATTTCAGTCTCTTAAAAAAATCAGGTGAAATGCAAACCATGGTCTCAAGGAAGTGACTGTTGGTAAATATGTGCCATTTCTTGAGTTGCAGAATAATCAGAATATCAGAATGTTTAAACTTTTAAATGCCACTAAGAAAAGACTAGCAAACAATGCTGTATAAAATTCAAGGTGAAGAAGATAGTTACAGGAGGAGTGTCACACAGCAGGCATAGACCAAGTAGGAAGAGTTTTAAGGGGTCTTTGGATTGAAACACAGCCATGAACTTGTTGCTTATTTGAAGTAACAGAAAGTGGATATTGTGTGAGAATATGAAGATTTCTGGAGTTTTGTGGTGCTGCTCTGTGGTCCATATCCTTAGGTCTCACAGGATGCCACTGTGAGGGTAAGTTCTGAACTGTAAGATACATTTTTGGCCTGCTGTATTTCCTGGCAGGTGTCACCTTTGCACCAGCATTCCTTGATTCTAGCTGGGTAAGCATACTGCTTCTCTGAGAATGTCTTTTAACTAGGAACAGTGCTGATGAATTAGGGCATTCAGCTACCAACTGTGAACTTAAAATGCAATCCTGGTCTAGCTGCAGGATCTGTTTTTTTCCTGTGGTGCTGTGAGGGGTGGAATATATCTTCTCTGTAGTCACTAGCTACATCAAAACCTGTTTGTTCAGAAAAAAGCGACTGAACGCTTAAGGCACACATGGTAATACAGCCCTTCTAGACTTTGTAATGACCTGCTATGGACCCTTTTGGATGCCTTTCGTTTTAACATCCTGTGGGAATATTTTGTTAAAGAAGAATCTGTGTGTTTTGGGATACACTGATGAGAAGAAGCTGGTGAGTCTGGGAGTTGTCAGTGTGTCCTGCTGCTTCTTTTAAATTTGGAAGAGAAGCTCCCTTTTGGTACCAGTCTATGGAAGAGGCCTAATGATGCTACAGAGTGGTAATAGACCTTTCAGGAATTACTGAATTGAAGAGAAGGGTTCATTATTTCCTGCTGGTTAGCTGAACTCTGGGGCCATGTGAACAAGGGCACTTTTATTTAAAATAATCCAACATTTCCTAAAATACACAGATTTCTCTTCCTCTCAGCAGGGCAACACCAGGCTCCTGATTTACTCCCAGAATTATTTCAGGAAATACTCTTTAACATAGTATGTATACTGTGAAAGGCAAATGAATGGGAAAAAGTCCTGGCATCTGTGAAGTTAGTGGGAAATTGATTTCAAAGGAGTCAAAGTTCAGCATAGTTGCAATCCTAGGGTAAACAAGGAGGGGAGTTCCTCAGTTTACAATAATTTTTAATGGATTTATCTGAATTTAATAATTAAAAAGTCACAGCTGTTTTAAAAGATGCTGCCTATCATCCAGAATTGTGTTTTCTGTTACCATGAGTAACTACAAGTGCAATTGCTGCCATTTGTTCCCTATTGCTTTTGAAACACTTTTTCCCCTTTCTTTCTTCCATGCATTTATGGTGGCTCAGATTCCCATGGTGCTGCCAGATCTGTTTGGAAATTGAGTCACTACCCTCTCATGATTGACTTCTTCTGGTAGAACATGATATATTGTTATTTTCTTTTTTTAGAAGTTTTTGGGTGAATACTGTTCATTTTAGATTTTTTAAAAAAATGTTTTACAAACATAAGCAATGAATGTAAACCTCTCTCTAAAACTGGGAATCTTGGTCACCTTAAGAAATAAAATTTTTAGCCACATATCCCAAATGCTGTAAGCCTCTAAACATAAACTTCAATATATACCAACTCTATCTGTGGATTTGATGTAAATACCTTTCATTATAGAACTACTGGCATTTTTCCCTCAGGAAAAATCTAGAAAATCATGGCAAAAAGTGCTATATTAGTTTAGACAGTTCAAATACTAAATGGGATAACATGTAGTTAGGTTTATCCTGACTTTTTGTCTATTGGTGCAAAAGAACTTCCTGGCTGTCCTATGAAAGAGGACATACCTTGATTGAAAACAAAACAAAGCAAATAATTGCTCTACTCCTCTCAACAACCCAACAATTCATATTTCTTTAGAGATCTTAAAATAAAGTTTTCTGTATGGTTTCTTCCTCGTCTTAAAATTTGGATGCTTACCATATGTTGAAAAAGTATCATTGCCCAGAAATCTAATAGTAGTGAAGATATATGTACCTTTTATTGTATTTCAAACTGTAACCAGTGACAGTGGCTATCAGAATCAAACAAGAATCATTACTAGTACTGATGCCCTTTTCTGGGGATGAACTGTATTTCTTCACTGCCTAACAGAAGTTACCAAATGTGCTTGTAATGTAGGAGGTACTGTGTGAAATATCTAACACTATAATGTCAAGATGGTTAGGTTAGGGTAACAGTGCCCTGGCATTGACTGTTTTACATGCAGATAAATCTAGGGTGATAAAAGGAGAGCTAAAATATATCTAATAATTTCTCTTTGTTAAAAAATTTTTGTTTATTCTTTTGTTGTTTTACATGCTAGAGGTTATGAGATTAGCAGCTCATTACTAGCAAGGCAGATTTCTGAAAAATATGTATGTGAAAACCTTCTTTTCTTTCCTGAGGATGAGGTATTACCTCAGCATTATAAATTAGAATTTTTCTCTTACGACATTTGCATTGAGGGATTCATAAATATCAAAAATGTAGTATGTTGATAGTGGCAACCCTTGACAGCTATCACAAATGGATGACTGAAAGGATAGATAATAGTCTTTTTAGGGTATATATGTGTCTGCAGTGGAAGAAACTGGCATTTGGAAAAAGCAGTATGCTCTCTAGGCTCTTCGCTGAGAATTTGACAGGCAGAAATCCACAGGTATCTTCGTACAGCTAACTGTGGAAATAATTGTGGAATCTGAGAAAACAGCTCTTTCACTGTTAATATCTATTGTTTACTTCTCATCTCCTGCAATGAAAGTGCGAAGTAAAGGACATGACATGAGATTTTTGCTTTTCCACTAAACTAAGAAGTAGGAAGATTCCTAGCATCCATGATCTGCTTTGAATATCTAACATGTAACTGCACAAATAGGAGAAGTTTTACATGTCTGTTACAGAGCTCAGTGTAACATGATCAGTTTACACATATAAATCTGTGTCATTTTGCCTTTGAATGTCACTTATCTACAAAGCTATTACCTCAGCAGTATCCAGTCAGTTCCTTCTTTTCCTTTAGCAAGAGCTGGCAAGATTGGCAGTGAAATTGGCTGTGATAATTAGTTGATTTTTTTGTCATCTAGAGGATAGAATGATGGAATTTAAGTGTCATGTATTACACTATGTGGGTTTTATTCACCTCATAGCAGACAGTGATGATGTTGTCAGGTCTCATGGAAAATTCTGAAGCTGCTTAAAACAAATTTCCTAGAAACTTCTGTCAGGAATTCAAACTTCGGTATAAAAGGTACGTATCAGGCAAGAATATACAAAATGGCTGAAGATTAAAAGTAAAGCTGAATGTGATTGCATAATTAGTTTTGTTATTTCTTGGATTGGGTAAGGAGCATCTGTTGTCACCTGAAATATTTGTATTGTGTTACTGGCATATCATAGGCTATGGAACACTAATTACAGTCTGCTGCTGCAGTGACCACAAGTAAGAGGAGCTGCTCAGGCACTGTCAACTTACATGATCAGTGTCACTTTGGTTACTTCTGATGAATGATTTTGAAGATGGAAGACAAGCTGGTCAATTTTCTTGAAAGCTTCTACAGAAGTGATTGCATGTACTGTCAATTTATTAATTACATGTTTCATATAATGTAACCATTGCTGTATACTCCTGTATTACTGTGCTAGAGCTGAGCTGTCTTTTTAGACTGCATCAAGTACTACACTTGCCCTCCCCATAAAAATTAGATACTCTACGGATCTGGTTGCCATTTCTGTCTGCAGGAGGCATGAGAAGGAGGATCTAGGAAATTACAGGCTGTTGAGTCTTGTGTGAATCGGTGGGAAGTTGAGGCATAAACCATTTCCCAGGGTGGAAGCCATTTCCAAACATTTGAAGGACAAGAAAGTAGTTGGGAGTGGTCAGCATGGATTTGTGAAGGAGAAATGCTTAGCCGATCTGATAGCCTCCTACAACAGGATATCTGCTTCAGTGGATGAGGAGACAGCAGTTGATATTGTTTGTCTTAGTTTAAACAAGACTTTTTTCAATGTCTTCCCTAACATCCTCTTTTACAGGCAAATGAAATACAGGCTTCCTAAGTGGCATTGAGGTAGACTGAAAACAGATTGAACTGTTGGGCTGAAAGGATGGCTGTAGGCAGGTGGTTAGTGAAAGGTCAGTATGGGAGCCAATACTGTGATCTCTTTGCTAATGACCCGGATGATGGGGTAGGGTTCACCCTCAGCAAGGTACAAACTGGGACATAGTGGATGATACAGATGGCTGTGCAGCCGTTCAGAGCCGTTCAGGCTGACCTTGACAAGCTAGGGAAATGGGCTGACAAGAACCTTGCGAAGTTCAGCGAGGCGTGGTGGACAAGAAGTTGCAAATGTGACAGCCAAGCGTCCCTTGCTTCTGGCCAGGACAGGGGGCGTAATTTTTTGCGGTAATAGGAGGGGATATGTCTAGACCCCAGAGGTTATTCTGTAACACCTCAAGGCATTCCTGGGGGCAGGAGAAAAGGACTCTTCCAGGCAGAAGGGTTTCCTGCTGGTTGAGAAAACATGGTGGGGGAAACCATCTGGTGTTGTTCATTATTGGTGGTTTTTTCTTTTTTTTATTCTCCATATGACTCGTTTCTTTTCTTATACCCTTTGTCATTAGTACTGTCACTGCTATCATTTGTTTTCTTGTCTCATTGCTGTTGCCAGTGAATTTTTCTTATCTCAACCTGTAATCTGTGCCTTTTGTGCCTCCAATTCTCCCCAGCCACCTGCCAGAGGGAGAGGGAAAGGAGACTGAGTGGCAATATGAGAGCACTAAGTTGGAGAATACCATTCCTAAACCATGACAGCCTTATTTGGCACCCAGCGTAGGGCTCAAAGGGTTGAGATAACAACAGATAACATGCCCAGAGCATGTTGGAAACAAATTTGATTTAACCATTTGTTGAAGTAGGTAGGAAGCCACTGGTCACGATGTTGCTTGGTCTGTTCCTGTGGATGTGGTACATAACTCTGTATATATTTCTGTATATGGCCTATGTATCCATCACAGTGCTCTTTTTCAGAGCAGGGAGAGGGATCAGGAAGGTTTTTACTGTATTGTGAGATATCAGTTTATGATATGGTAACATGAAGGGCAATGAGGACCATTTGGGATGTGTATTCAGTGTTGCTCTCCTACCCTTACCTCAGGCACTATGTTTGGGACATCATTAATATTCAGTCCTGGGGGGGTAACAGGAGAGGGTCATTTTCCCCAGCTTTTCACACACTTTTCCTCCTTCAGGCCCATTACAAAAACTTTTGGCAGATTATTTGAAGGACAATTGCTATGGCAGTTCCAGAGAGGAGCAGAGCTATGCAGTGTGCTGGTCCTGGCTACTGTTTATTGGACACCGCTGGTCACTAGACAGCACCCGCAAGGCAGGAGGAGGAAAGCAGAACAGCAGGCACTGTGGCCACTCAAACTGCAGCTGAACCAGGGGAACAACACGTGCTGGTAGCAGTTGCCCCTACACAGAAGAAGAAATCCAAGATAAAATCAGTTCACACAGTGAGGGATAAATAGGAAGTAGGGCCTTCGGAACAGGAGGAAGAGGCAGGGACAGAGATAATCACTGATCCCTATTCCTGGGAGAGCTGCAAGGTACACAAAAATATTTCAGCCACCACTCAGGAGAGCCCCTGGTGACCTGCCTGCTCTGGTGCTGGGATACTGGGGCCCAGGATATGAAATCTCTGATTTTTTTCAAAGTGAATCACACTTCTCTAGTTTTCTTGAAATTCCTCGACTTCTTGAAGTAATTTGATATTTAAAATAAACGTTCAAGCAGCATTGAATGTAGACTGCTTGTGTGTTTTGCAGTTTTACCCACTCTGGTTTTATTAGGATTAGGCATACACTTGTACATAAATACTGTGAGATTTGTTAGTACAATTGCTATTAAATCCCAGAAGAAGGAAATTCTTCTGTAACTATTACGGTAGCATTTTTCTCATCTAACTTAGGCAAGAATTAGACATCTCCATAGTATGATTCAGCCTGCTTGTATTAGCTACTTAGGAGGTATCTCTTGAGGGGCATAATTTAATTCTGCCTATTGACAGAGCTTAACTGAAAAAGACCTAATATTTGTGCAAGTAACTCTACCTGTCTGTCTTCTGTGGAAATTTAGTTTTGAAAAGTTGATTTATGCAGAAAACAAAGAATGAAAAATTGAAAATGCTGTCTTCTTGGATCACTCTGCATCTGGAGACAGGATATTTTAATTAGATTTAGACACAGAGCACTTGAAAAATGGATATTCATCTATGAAAATTATGCTAGAACTGAGAAATATAAAAATACTTGTATACTTTGCTTTCTGAATATTTGGGGAAATCACTTCGATGTTACTTTTTCAGCTGCACAGCTGTGTTTGTGTGATGAAAAGTATCACACAGAACTTGCAAAATTACACTAATTGACAAGTAGTATTGGGCCTATTGGAATATTGAAACAATTACAAGATAAATATACTTTTGATTATGTGGTTCTTAGTTCCAGTCAGAGAAGGGAGATTGTGTCAGTTGAAAAGGTTGATTTCTAGTCTCTTTGGACTATGCCTTTCATCAAAATAATGCTACAGCTTTAGAAAAAAGGGTGAAAATTTGTGTGGGCTGTTGGTTTGTTTAGATTTACATATTTATAGCGCTGTCTTGACTGACTGATTTCTAGGTCTCCACAGAGTGCATGCCTGACAAGCTGAACAATAAAGTCTGATTGCTAACAAGGCTGAAGACCTTTGAGAGAATGCCTAACTGGGAAGAGTGAAGATATAACAAGGCTGTGTAACACCCCTTAACAACTCTGACCAGATAATGTATTGCATATTAGCATTACAAATCAGGTCATTCTGTAAAAATCTTCAGAACTTTTTATTAATCATAGTATTTTATTGTCAGGAATATAACAATTGCTTTTTTAATGTGTTTAATTTGCAAGATCAAAGCACCAGTTAAATAAATGAAGAATTGTTTACATCTGATTTTGGTTTCAGGAGTATACCTAACTTTAAGAAATCAATTTTTTCTCTCCTATTATGGAAATTATGCATATCAGCCGCTATAACAGGGTTCTACTCTAAGCTTCCACATGAGGTCAAATTCCTTTATGAAAGTTCTTTTTATTAATAGTGCTAGAGTTCCAGTTGTTTACAACATTTCTTATGCAATTAGAATAATTAGAAAAATTTAAAAGCGAAGTTCCGAGAATTTTACATCAGTCGTGCGTTATTAGATATTTAATATTGTGAACGATTCCTTTTGTTACATACAGAATCGATATTTACATGGGCTTTGATTTCTCGGTGATTTCTGTCAGTGCTGTTCAAGGAAAGTCTTGAAGTACAAAGATTTAACTTAAAAAATAATTTTGATGGGAAGTTATGAGTCATTTGTAGCTGGCTTTGGATTGCAAGTGAGCATGATCTAGGACTTAATGAAGCTCAAAACTCCATTTTCAAGAATGTTTTGTGTGTTCTGTGTTCGTCTCACTGCCTATCAGTTGCATTCAGCCTTCAGAGGAAGATCTTTGCTGTAGCTTCCCTAAAAATCTCATAAAATCTGTAGCTGTAATAACTGTTATTATGGTAGGATGTACTTTGTTAATTTTATAGTAAGGTTTCATCTCCCAACTAAGTTTCTGTAGGATATTAAAATAATGTTAAAAATGTTGCAGTTGTTCTGCCTGCCTGATTGTAATTGTGAAGGAGACAAAATTGATTCCAGTTCATGGCATGGTGTTCCGATGTTACTCAGCAACACCTGTTGGCTGACAGCTGTTCAGGATTATTCCAGGTTTATTAGTCATGAACAAGATAGCAATAACAGCAAATAAGTTTTCAAGTAGCTACTCAGGAAGTTTGTCTAAAAGATGTGAGTCATGTTATATCTGGACAATTTTAATGCTGAATTAGAAACATCATGCACCCATGGACCAAGGTATCTAGTAAATGTATGCAGTCTTCATACATACACCAAAATCTCTTCCTCTAGGCTGAATCATGTGCGGGTATGGAAAAATCAGAATTCACTAAGGCAAAAAAACCCAGAAGAAATACTTTCCTGACATAGAAATTCTTATCCTAGATGGAAGTGAAAAGCAATTTCTTTGTGTAATTCATTGCCATATCTATGCCTTGAACATGTAAGGATTTTATTTGGTCAGTAATTTGTATATCAGAGTTAGTCTTTGTGATGCAATTTCAGAGATGTTTTCAGAAGCTTGGAGAGTAACTAGGGACCATATCTCTCTTTTCTATTTTAAATATGAGTGTTACTGCTAGAAGGTCTCAAAGTCAGAACTTTCATGGTTCGGATGGAGTCTTTGTATATTTGCAGGGACTGAAAGAGAAAGGTTGCTGAGTAAGAGCTGGTTGTGCTACTTTGTTTAAAGAAATGAAATCAAGCGTCTTTGCCTGGAGGAAACTCCAAAGCTGGATCTCATGCTATGCTTTTTGGACTGGCTAATAGTTGTATGTTCA
This sequence comes from Platysteira castanea, assembly GCA_013397175.1. NCBI lineage: Eukaryota > Metazoa > Chordata > Aves > Passeriformes > Platysteira > Platysteira castanea. The sequence continues at coordinate 258,168 of VYXC01005166.1, read as the reverse complement.
TAAAATGTAGAAAAAGTCCCACATCTCATGGCTTAATAAAATTGTACCAGGTTTTCTTTTTTATTAACTTTTTTTTGGTAGGAAGGTGATATTTTTGTACTGCTAGAAGTTGAGAAATGCTTATTTAGTTTTCTGCAAGACCACATCTGTTCTTGCTCGTTTTACATCCTTCTTGAATAGCCTATTCTTCTGCCACTAAATTGTTCTCTTATTAGCCGGGTCTAGAAATCCTAAGATGTAAAATGTCTCCTCCTTAAGAATAACTTTAACTAACTTCATTCATCATTTTAATGACAAGCTACTCACTAAATCTCTGTTACTTATTTAAAGGTCTTCACCCTTGTCACTTGCCTGTGGGAATGTTTGAAAAGACCTCAAATGTGAAAAATAATCTTTGAATTTTTTAATATTTCAGTTGCCTTCCATTCCCACGCCCCTTTTGTATCCCTCCAAAGTAATTTTATCTTTCTACTCCCTTGACTTAGCCAGCTTTTATATGATTAGTCTGTATCTAGTAGCTATTCTGTATGTAAATGAACAAAAGTTCTTTTGTGCTGTGTCCAGTTCACCATTCAAGTCTCTTAAAACGTTTTGCACTATCGCCTTTGAGCAACAAAAAAGTCTCACTAGGAACCAAAATAACGTTCTGCAGTATTTAGACCTTCAGTTTTAACAGAATTCCTATTAATGTAATTGGGTATTGTGAAGATTACCAGAGAATGGAAGGAAGCTGGAGATTTTTGGATAGAGGTGTTACAGACGGACTACAGAGAGTACACTCACTCTTATTTGGAACCAGTAACTTTGCAGCAAACTAGAATTGCATCTCAATTTTAGGGGTGGTTTTTCCCTGTTTAATTTTTACAAAACCCTTCATAAATTGAAGTCTGTAGTCACAGCAAGGAAGAGGGAAGAGTGCAAGGCTACACTGCTTGGGTGGTAGTGCCAGCCACCCATCTGAGGTAAATGACTGCCATTCCTGACAACGAATGTGTTTGTAAACTGCAAGGCTTCTGGCATGGATGAATTTCCGACAAGAGTGTGCTTAAGCATAGATGGGAGTGTGCCAGTGCTGACAGTGGTGAATTGTTGTCCTGGTGGAATTGTGCCTGAGGAAAGCCAAGTTTAATTCAGTAGTTTTTCAAGTTTTGGGCTTTAACCATCTAAAGATCTGGTGGTTCCATTTTTTTGCAGTAAGTGCTCAACAGTGGGTCTGTGGCTGTACGTGTTCACAACTATATAGATAAATAAATGGATGTGGAAAACACCTGTGGCTCCGTAGTTGGCCTGATGTGCCTGTAACAGGAACGAGTGACCCTGCCCCTTCCTGTGGATTTCCCACAAGAGTTTGTCCTCATTTCTTTCATGTGGTTGTTACAGATTCTGTGGTTGTATTGTGAGTTAGGTCGCTGTTCTTATCAGATACTAATTTTTTCTTCAGGTGCATATGCAATTCCAGCTTAATGTGCAGCCAAACAATTTCCACAGTTGACAAAAGTATGGTAAAAATGTGTGGATACGGGCAGAAAGGGAATCTGCAATTTTTAGTGGTAGGACATGCTCAAGATTGATTTAAGGCAGCTGTGTAACTGTGCTAACCTGAGTAGAAACACGAAGTGTGCAAAATAAAAGATCACCAACAGACAAAGCTGCCACTTCCCTTTTTCTCAGTTAAGTGAAACATTACTGATGTTGACATAAAACTGACCGTTTTGTTCATGATGGATATAGGCTACATAATGAGGGAGAACCTTAGAAACCTTAGAATAAAACAGTAATCCTAAAATAAAAGTCATTTGAAGCAAGGAAATACATTATTTGAAGCAAGATATTTTGAAAAATCAGTTCAACTTCAATCAGTAAGTAATTACTCTGGTGTCTCATTCTAAGAAGAAACAGAAAGTAGTTTCCCTATTATTTTGTATACTTTCTGATGATCATAGAAGGTCATCTGCTTAGGAGATATACTGGTGATTTCTCAAAAAAAAAAAAAAAAAATTAACGCCCAAAAAAGCAGGAGAATTTTAAGTCCAAATGGTCCAAATGTATGATCTGGATAAAAGAGGTATGAATTGATGGATCCTCATGCATTTATTTTATGTCATGTTTACTAAAAATAGGCCATTAAAAATAGCTAAAAATAGCCATTAAAAACAAGCTAAAAAATAGTAGGTGGATCTGGAAGGGTTTTTCTGTTGGTTTTGGATTGTTGTTGGTTGGTTGTTTTTTTAACCTAAGCCTTTTTTGAATACTTGCCCTTTATTTTTCTGTTTTCTCTCTCATATTAACCATAGAAATATTGGTGGGAATGGACCACAGGAGTCTAGCCTTCTGCAATTCAAAACCGTAATATGACCTGCATATAACTAGTTTATTAGAATAGAATATTGTTAGACTAATACAATTTTAGCTGTGACTTTGTTTAGCCAAATCTTAAAAGTAAGCTAGGACACAGATTTCACAGCCTTTCTAGAAACCTATTCCAATGCTGCACTACTCATCAAGAGCAGTTTTTCTTGGTCTCCAATTTGAACATTTCAAAATGACATCTGTGGCCATTGCCCCTTCCTGTGTTCTTGTGGTTTAGCATATTCATGTCTTCTTGTTTACCTCAGACTCTTGTTTTCCTGATGGCTAAATATTTTTTTCTCTTTTGTTAATCAAGGGAGGATCCTTCTCTTCTAGCTTCAATGCAAATGTTTGTCTTTGACATCATTCAAATCACAAGGAGTTCACATTAAATTCACATAAGTACCACAGCCTCTCATAAATTGTCATCTTAGCCTAGGTTTGAATCTGATTTACCAGATATGCTGGTCTATACTGTTAGGAATTAGTAGTGTTATTTATAATTATGTATATTTGAGTATGACTATATCTATATTAACTACTCTCTGTTACTATGTATTAACTATATTTTATATAACTAATTTCTAATACAAATGCTGTGTTGTTTTCCATAAACAGACATAGCATAGTATCCTAATTACATATTGATGAAGGTCTTGAAATTTTCACATAGCTTGTCTGAAGTTCTTTTTGAGAGGATTCTCTGTAGCTTCTGAAATTGTTTACATCACATTAGTTTTTCAGTGTCTTTCTGTAACTCATTATCTTAATATATCATCCATGCTTTGGCATTGATTTGATTTTTATTTCCATTCTTTACACATCCACATATATGAAATTAAAGTGGCAGCAAATAATGTCTTTAAGGAGAAGTTTGTGGGATTTACCACTTTGCCAAAAGTAAAAGATTGCTTCTATAGTCAGAAGACATCCCAGGATTTTTTTTCCTCTGCGACATAAATGCTTATGTTAGCAAAATATGCAGAAACACGTAATATGAGTGTCAATAAAGAAGTCAGCAGAGCAATGAGGACTAGCCAAGCCCATCACAAGAAGATTCACTAATTATGCCCTCAGTGGTGCCTTGCAGAAGCAGAGTAAACTTGCAGAAGTAAACCATAGCATGAATGAGGATAGTAATTGGACTAGGCAGTTCTGATCAAATGAAGAAATTAATATATGTTCTCTTTATCTAACTTATCTGACTTCTAGTAGCTGGTTTCAGAAGTGTTTTGTCACCAAGAGACAAAGAATTCAGACTCTGCCTAAGACTCTGCCAGTTTTCAACAAAGGCCAGTTAAGACACAGCCCCTGAATTCTGACCCATAACACCTAACTTCTGACCCGTTCTTCCAACTTAAATGTGCGCTTCATAAGACTGTAAGAAAATGAAAAATCATCAAAATGCACTATTTTCTTCACATTTCTGTTTAAGCTGAATTTGGTTTCAATTGCCTGTCCTTCAGGTTCCTGGATATCCGTATATACGCAATCTGAATGCCTTGTGGAATTTTTCTTTAACTCGTGGGTAAAGTGACTTACACAAAGGTGTTTTCATGTTTTAAATTAGCTGCTCACAGAGATGATTGCTTCTCTGTCATGTAAGAGATGTTTATGGACTCCGGAACCTACATATTCTTAGTGGATTTATGTTAGAATGTAGAATTAAATAAATACCTGATACACCATTTTGCTACTTAACTGTGGTGAGTAAACTGGGAGTCATCAGCATTCTGTCATCTGATACTTGGAGTTACTAAGTTTATTGGATTGACTGTGTTAAGTAGCTGATGCTTTCCCCAGCACACACAGAGCATTAGTTATATCAAAATACATTGTGGAACTATATATGCAGATTTAAGTTGGTTCTGTGATGGGTTGTGAAGAGACATTAGTCCCTGGTGCTTAACAGAAATGTGAAAGATTGCAGAACTATGCAAGAGCTTCCCATTGGTTTTCTTGCTGTCTTAACAGTTTTTACTAAAATTTTCTAGTCCTTTTTTTTCTGCACTCATCACCATGATGTCTAAGTGTCTATTAAACTGTGTAACTGCTGAGGTGGGAATTTCCCCACAAAGGGAATTCAAGAGAATTCTAAAATATCTAATAAATTATTCTGCAAATCTTAAAGTTCCTTTACAGAGGGAATCAGTATTATCTTTTTTCACTGTTATTGCTTGAGACGCAGAGAGAGGATTCCCTATGTTTAAAAGATGAAAGACATTGTCATATTTTAATGCTTGGACATTAGGTTTAAACAAATGGTTCATGAGAAGTGTCTTGGGGTGGCCTACCCTAATTTACTTATGTGTGTATGAATAGATGTGTGCTTGTTCTTCCCTAACTAGATAAGTATTGTGTTTCCAGAATAAAAGGTGCCCTTTGACTTCCCTTAATCTCCCATGTCAAGAAAGAAAGGTACATTTCTCTCCTGTTTATTAGAAATAATAAAAGATACATTTAGATGTTGCAAGCTCAGGATAAAGAAAGTACATATGTAAATATATTTAATTTTTTTTTAATACATCTAGACTTTTTTTCCAAGATAATTTTCATATCTTTTATAAAACAGGGCAGGTATTATCTCCATTTTACAGGTGTGGAAAAAGAGGTTTAATGTGGGTCTCAGAATAAATCAGTAGTGGAGTTTGAAGCAGAACTTTGATATTTTGCCTTCCAGACATTACTGTGATTGATTCATATGTGTCTACTTCATGGCAGAGGAATTTTTAAAAGCTATTTCAATTTCTTTTAACTTAAACCTCACGAAAGTGACAGAAACGGAGGGAAGCAAACCTCATCCTTTACGGAGTGCCACATGAAAGAAATTCATGGGTTTTGTTTTGTCTTTGTTTACAAGCACAGTGCTCTAATGGGAAAAAAAATGTTATGCTCTTAAAAGCAGGCTTATAGTAAAAATGGAAATGAATAAAACAGTAACATGGAAATTGTGTAAGAAAAACTTATATGAAGATTTTGCTGCTACATTGCCTGTACCCTGTGTTCTCTACATCAGGTGGATATGAGTTCTTCCAATTAAAACCAGTGGATCTTTTTGACCTGAAGGAACACCCCTCAGCTTCCCTACCTTCAGAGCCTCTTTCTCTAGGTATTGGCAGATCAGAGGTTCATCTTACAGATTTTTGGTTCATATATATAATTTATATCTCTTCGTAATTGCATATTCACATTTTCATAAATAATTCCACTTGCCAAAATTTCCTTTCTCATATGTAAGGCTTTGGTAAATGGATATTTTATTTTATATTTTTATGCCTGTGTTATTTCAGTATCTTGTTCATGGGAAAGCCATCTGGTCATTCAGATGTGTCAGTTTTTAGAACAAAAAAGACTGAGAGCATAGTAGCTGGTAGCATTAAAAAAGGAGAGAAGGTGCAATTTTAATGGGGAAGAGCATTTCCATGTTGGTATATAGTCTGGTAAGAACTGAACAAAAGCTTAGGGAAGTGGTTCTTGAGACCTAAATGCCAGAGGAATTTGTTTTAAAACAGACTGTTCCAGTTTTACTTCCCATCCAACTGCAGAGTGATCCTATTGCGAGAAGCTGCCCTGAGCTGTTGCAGTTCCTGTAGGAATGGCAGCTGTGGGTACTGGGGAAGACGGCTTCTGTGGCCAGGACCTCAGCCTGCTGTGCACAGAATAGGTTGTAGGTATAGTCAGGGACAGATTACAGTCCTCATGTTAAGATTTTCGAAACATACTGCTAGGAAGTTGTAAGGTTGTCAACTTTAGTTGTTTCGGAAATTACATTATGCGTAGTCCCATCAGTTTATCACCTAAGATCAGAGCATTTAAGATAAATTGTAAGCATATTTACTGAACACAATCAGTGTCATGAATGTGCATATAATGTGGGAATTCCAGTACCCTTCCTTGTGTATTTCAAGGAGATTATTATAAATAAAATGTCATAGAGGCGCCTGAGGAGATGGAGCCATACTTTAATAAAAAATAGCCTTGGCTTTTTAATACCAGGTCTTCCTTAAATGAGAGGTTCAGGTTCTTGTAGGACTGTCTTTGGAGTTTTGTCACTGCAGGTGCTACACTATTTTTCCTTCAGATTACTCTGTTAGGTTTCTTTCAGATGAGAGCACAAGAACTCAAGTCTAGTCTGTGTATAGAGATTATAATCCCTTATGGTACAGTACAATTGCTTGCTTGAGATCAACTGTGTGATAAAAAGAGTCAGTAGAATCCAATTAAAATAGGGAAGAAGGATTAGAATGCATATAGATTAAAAGAGCAGAAAACTCTGAGATGATGAAATAGTAACATATTACATTTACATTAGTTTTTGTCAAGGCTTGGAGCAAGATGAATCAAGTATGAGCATCCCACAAGAATCAGCAGAAAACGGAATCGTGCTACATGACAGCAGGGGTACTTTTATTTGGTCTCAACTGCATTGACAGTACAATTGAGCCATTATTTAAGAAAGGATAAAGACCAGCAATATCATTTTACAGAAACTACTACCCCAGAAAACCTGTCTACCAACCCATGTGCACTGTCTTTCAGATATTGAGTATATGAGAGGTGGGCATGCAGTTGAGTAGAAATCTGTGAGGAATATTTGTGAATAGTTCTAATTTGAGTTGAGTAGTTGGCTAAAGATGACCCTAGGGGTTCTTTTGTAATATGAAGAATTAATTGAAATGTGTATTTCTGTTATCTTGCTAGTAACTGGATAACTTCTCTGTTTCTAATCAAAGAAAATTTCCTGTCACAGGATATTAAACTGATCTCCACTGTCTTTCAAATTTAATTTTTTCAACAAATGGATAAAAACTTATCAATAAGGACACATTTAGGCATGCTGTAAGATTCAAAGGGTAGAAAATACGGTGCTTCTCCCTACTGTTATTCAAAGCCTCCCTGGTTCCTGCTGGTGTGCTGCCTGAGAACTGTAGTAGATTTCAAGTGGCTTTGCCTTAGTCCCAGTCTAGGAAAAGCTGAATGCACTGCAAAGATGCCAAGATTACTGTTAATATATTTGGAGTAGAAAAAGATGTATTTTATGCTAGGTAATGCTGAGTGGAATTGTCTCCTGCCTTAATGTAATAGTTATATGGAAAGACACTAAGCAGATATAAGGGTCAGTGTTTGAAGTTTACAGAGTTTGGACGCAGACTGTGTGAAAATGGCTACTTCACAGCCAACCCAACTTTTAAGATTCCCTATTTCATACAAACGTGGGAAACATGTAAAGTGTAGATTAAAATAAGAATATACTTATTAATTCCCCCCTTTAATTACCTTCGAATAGTCCGATCTTTATGATAAGGGTCCCATACTGAAAATATTTCAAACATGAATCGTTCAGAGGGAATTAATTTGTATATTCTTTTCAGAATCTTCTTTCAGCTCCTTTATGTGACACTCAAAGAATGCAGAGTCTAATTAATAATTATGTGTAGTGTTAGATTTCATGAAAGTTCAAAGATAGTACTTCTATTAAAAGGTTATCCTAGAAGAATGGAGAGAATTGGTACTGATTGCTAACTTTTTTAGGAATTTCAGTCTGAGACTTTACGATAGAAATGTAAAAGATGTTATCTTACACTCAAAAGTGGGCATGGGACTCTAAGGAGAGGGTGCGCTATTAGTGCATAACAAAAGCTGAGATGTGTTTGTAGATACAACTCTGCACTAGTTAGAGAAAGAATTAAATAAGAATCAATGTTCTTTCTTTAGTAGAAAATGCAAACAAAACTTTAGAATTAAAACTTTCAGATGGAGAGATGTGGCTTCAGGCATTTTGTTCTTTGCTGATTCTACAGAGGCCATTGCACAGTTGGAAGCCTTTTCCACAGAAAATTGCTCTGAAAAAAATTCTCAGTCTATCCCACTGTGCCTGTAGAAATGATACCAGGTCTACCTTGCAATTTTGTTTTTTGACACAGGAGTGATGGCTTTTGTTGTCCTTCATAAAAGGAGGCGCTTTTTTCCCCTCCAGGGTGTAAGGAGAAGATTACAGTCTTTGTATTCTTAGTAACCAGAGTTATGTGTTCCCACCCAAATTTATTGTGTAAAAGTTTCCAATCATCTTTCCTCACTTTGGGAACAGCCTTTGACTTGTTAGGAGTTTTCTCTGTTACACAACTTTTCGTCTCTCTGCTAAATGTGCTTACTGCTGTTCATTTTCAGCCTGAAATCCCTCTGTGTTCTACTGCTCCCACTTCACCTATTGCCTTTCTTACTCTGTGCCCTGATGGGAGGAATACAGTGCATTTCCATGTGTCGCTGTCCACACACTTGGACGTGCAGTGCTCACCTTGCCTTCCTGCTTTCCCTTTTCAGGTGCTGTGGGTTTCAAAAGCAGAAGGGCTGCCAAAACTGGTGTTTTCTTGATTACCCTTTCCTCTGCATTTAGGATTCAGATACATATGCTGAGTGTTCTTTTATCCTTTTGCCTTATGAAAGTGTCTCTCTTACTTATTACTTTCAGGAACTTCCTGATTTTAGCCCTTTCTCTCTTGACAATGTCTGTGGCTATCTCCTTGTTCTCTTTGTCTGTGAAAGGAGCTTCTCCTGCCCCACCATCTGCTCCATCTCATGTCTCAAAATCCCCCCAGTTTTGCATAAAAGGAGTGCTGCATTTCATTGCTACCTATCTGCAATATTAGGTTTCCTGCCTATTTTAGCTCTCAGTACCTATTCTAAATTCCTTCCTTTTTCCAGATTTCCACTGATCAAGAAATCCTTCTCTTCAATTTTTTGTCTCAGTAACGAGACTCCATGGAATGGATAATCAAATGTATCACTGTTACTTGGAAAGCATTAGTAGATGCCTTTATCATCCAGCTCTCTTGGTTGTGATTTTATACAATTACAAGCAGTTAAACCTGTCGCTCTTCTAACCTATCTAGCTCTGATTTTTTGGGCCTCTCCTTCCCTTCCTCTTTCCCAGGCCAACTCATTCAGAGAACACTTAAGTTTTAGAATTAGTTTGAAATATTACAGCCAATTATTACAGCTGTGCTTGTGTGTTACCAGTTTTAAATATTACAGCCAATTATTACAGCTGTGCTTGTGAGTGTTACCAATTTGCTAAGTCTGCAAAGACCTTACATTTCAAATGTGTTTTTTTTTATGGATGCCGATCAGCTATATCTTGTCAATACTATTGCTAGAAGTCTCATTGTATAATGTGGAACTTTGGGTTTTGGGGGAAAGTTCTTGCAGAATCAGAAAATGTCAAAGGTCTGCATGAATCGAGCAGTCTGTTGCCTGAATGACTGAAAGCAACTTTCGTTAATCAGAAAAAGCTGCATAAAAAGCTGTTGCTATGCATAAATGTGGGGGACACGAAAACTGTGAGGGGAGGGGGGCATTATGCTAAGTTTCCGAACAGTGAGAACAGCCAAAGGAAAACCCAGGAGATGTGCATTTGATTTGTATTTCTGAAAAACAAACCGTTTGTTTCCAGCTGAGAGTCCAGGGATAAAACCTTTAATCATGCAAATAAATATCATATTAGTGACAGTAGTACCAGTGAAGCTTGTTAAAATGCTATTGGAAGACCTGAAGAATTCCTTTCTCTGATGTGTCATCCCGTGCATTTTTGAAGCAATGTGCAGGGATTCATCTGCATGCAGTTCTGACTGATTTTAATGGAATGTAAAGATGTGACATCTGTGATGGCTCTGAGTCTACTTTTATAAAGAAGAAAAGGAGGGTTTCCACTAATACAGATAGGCACAGCTTTAATGGAGAAGTATTAAGAGATACTGATATAATTTAATTTTTGTGAATGATAAAGTAAGTATGTGTAGGGATGTTCAAGCTGGCTTATATTCTAAGCCAGATGTCTTTGGCAGTTATAAGCAGAAATTGTATACCAGGTTGCACATTTTCTGTCTAATTCTAAACCATGGTATGTTGTCACTGGTTTGCTGACAGCCATCTACTCAGACCTCATTTGATCTTTCTGTTCAGTCACAGTTCAAGTAAAGAAACAAAATATATGGAAGGCTGCGAAATTATTTGTCTTTTTTTTCATGGAGAAAATAAATATTATTGAATATTCTTTCTCACAAAATATATATTGAAATATATTGGAATCGTGCACATATTCTACTTTCTTCATGAAATGGGAAGAATTTTAAGCATACTACTGTGACTACAGATACAGGCACACTGTCCGTTGTATTTGCATACCTGTATATATTGCATTTATATAATTTACAAATATACTAATACAGTACTACAGCTTTTACATGTATTTAGGAGCCCTTTTGTAACAAAGTCTCTGGTGACACACAAAAACTTTCAGTGTACTAGAACAAAAGAATACTGTAAAACTGACAAAGAATGTTCACAATATTCTTTCATATTCTCATATGTAACTGGACAGTTTCTTGATTCAATGCATAGTTGTAGTATTACTACACAAATATACATTTTAATTTTTTCATTTATTGCGCTTTTCTTGTTATTTGCAGTATTTCTGTTATTCAGCTAATTCATGCCTCAGAATACTGTCTGCATGGAAATGAAACAGGTAACCTGTTCTGTTCTATGGAAAGGTGGGAGTCTAAGATGTGAAAAATATATTTTGCATTCTGCCTTGATACTGTAATCACTGAAGGCCTTGATCTTGCTAATTTTGCTTTACATGCATTGAAATTGAACAGATCAAAGGTGTATGGCCTTACAGTATAATCTGAGAAGGGCAAATTAGTTCTCATTTTAATAGAATATTGTGTAGCATGAGTTTAAGTAACACACATAAAATGGTAAATCTGAATGGTACCTGTAGCTAAAGTGATGGCTTTAGGACCACATGGATTTTTGGAGGACAGTTTGTGATTAGCCAACCTGATTATTAGCTGTGATTAGCCTTATATGATGAGGTAACAGACGTGGTGGATGAAAGGAGAAGAGTGGATGTTATTTTTCTTAGTTTTATTGAGGCTTTTGATGCTGTCTTGGCAATATCCTCAAAGCAAAACTGATTAAATACAGGTCAGATAAGTGGACAGCAAGGTAGGTTAAAAACTGAGTGGTTAGGTCCGAATGGTTGTGGCACACTTGGATGCCACCTGGGTCGTTAGTGCTCACTAGGCAGGCACTAGTGGTCATTACTGGGGCTGGTGCTGTGTGACATCTTTGTTAATGACTTGGGTGATGGGGCAGGGAGCACCCTTGGGAGATTTGCAGACAATATAGAATTGGACAGAGTGGTTGATATGCCAGAAGGCTGTGCCAGAAGAGCATTGGCAGGCTGGAGAAACGGACTGACCTTACGAAGTTCAGCAAAAGGAGGTGCAAAGTCCTGCATGTGGGGAGGTACAGCCCCATGCAGCACTACAAACTGGGGCCAGATGGCTGGAAAACAGCTTTGCAGAGGAGGACCTGGGTGTCCTGGTGGACAAGCTGAGCATGAGCCAGCAATGTGGCAAAAAAAGCAAATGGGGTGCATTACTTAGAGTCCACAGCAGCCTGAGGGAGGTGATCATTCCCTGTCAGCTCAGCAGTGATGAGAGCACACTTGCAGAACTGAGTCCTGTTCTGGGCTCCTCAGTACCAGAGAGACATGGACATGTTGGAGAAAGTCCAGGAAATGGCTGGGAAGATGTTTAAGAAATTAAGTGTCTGTCCTATAAGTAGGGGCTGAGAGGGCTGGGGTTGCTTACTTTTGAGCCGTGTCGAGGAGATTTGATCAACATGTGTAAATAAGTGTCGAGGGGTGATACAGAAGATATATCCAAACTTTTTCAGTGGCACCCGTGACAGGACAAAAGATAAGGAGCACAAATCAGTATACAGGAAATTCTATTTAAACAGGAGAAAACTTTTTTTTTCTCTAAATGTAGTCAAACAGTGGAATATATTGCCCAGAGGGGCTGTGGAGCCTGCATCCTTAGGGATACTAAAAACTCAGCTCCACAGTCCTGGGCCACCTGCTCGCATGTCCCTACTTGAGCAGGGTTTTGGGCTAGACACGAGGTTCATTTCAGCCTCAGTGATTCTCTAATCCTCTGAAGAGAGTTCTTAAGAACTCTGCATAAAAATTGCTAATTGATGATCTCACATATTACCAGAATATGTTGAAAATTTATAATCCTTATCAGTATGTGTTTGTAAAGCATTACCGCAGAACAGTGAGAAGTAAATCAGTTCAAAGAATGAAAATTGAACTTCATGTTTATTCAAGCTCATCAGTTGAAACACTTTAAACTATTTAAATCTGAATCCTCAGGGTAAATGTAAGTGCACAGAATCTCTTACATATGGTAAGATCAGTTTTTCCATTTGCTCTTTGGTTTCATAAAGTTAGACTTAGTTTGGATTTTTTTTTTGTCAGTTAGATGATAATGAATAGATGGATGACTTTTATTAGTCTCCATAACATCCCTTTTGCTGCCTTTTGTACAAGAACACAGCATACATCTTAGTCTTTCTGTTTAAGTCGGCAGTGCTGAAGACTCAAGGGCACAGTAACTAATTCTGACTTTTCTGTGTGGTTTCAATGGACATTGATTTTGAAGTTATTGCAAAAATAGTAATATGCTTCATATTCTTTAGTGTCCGAGACAATGTATACAAGAGCCTTTTTTCATAAAGCAAAAAATTTTTTGAGACAAAAGTCATCAGTAAATTGCATCTGGAGGGTCTGATTTTCCCCGGCTCTATCTTACCTTTAAGAAATTATGATTTAATTTTTTTTCCATTTTTCATGCGGTTTTTTTTTCTTTTCTCCTTCAGTGATGGGATAGACAAATCATACAGGTCTGTGTCTTGTCCTCTGTTTGCAAATGAGGAAAGTGCATGAGTGTCTTCTTCATATGGAGACCCTGGTATTCAGTCATGGGAACAGAATAAAAATGGACATTTTTAGCCTGCAGTTTGGGGAATTTGTAAATGGGCACGTGCTATCTAAGAACAGATGTGACTTGGGAGAATTCCTGTTTGCAGAACACTGTTGTCTCTCAGAGGTTGTTTCACTTTTTCTTGTTAGGCCTGCTTGGCTGCCCAGGACCATACTACTGCATTGCAAAGGTTTTAATGAAGATCATGTGGTTAAAAAATAAAAGGAAATAACTGTAAAGGGTGTAGTGCTGCTTGCTTCTTCATGCATAGTGTACCCTTTCTACGTATAAGGTATTTGTACAACTGGGATTTTGCCCTTCAAATTTTTTGCCAGAGTACAGATGGAATACATTTGAAAATCAGTGGGTATCTGACTCAGGCTGGGCATGTAAATACCTTTGGAAATGAGATGTCCATTAAGTCTTTGTGCTTTGGATTTTTGATGCAGTGGGAGTTCTGCCATGGATGTCAAGGAGACGGGATTTCATCTTCACCTGTGTTTTTCGTGTTCTCCTTTGCAAAACAACCTTTTGTGACAGCTCTGGGAAAAAAAAAAGGAAATCCATTACAAAGCAAGGAGGATGCTTATATATTTCATACAATAGAATATTGGGGCAATTTTTTCACTCAGTCTCCAATCTGTAAAACTGACCAAGTTTTGCTGTTAAAATCAGCAAAATCCCTACAGATTTTCAGTGCTCTGAGCTGTGGAGAGGCAAAGTAATATTACTTAGATAATCGATATATCCTCTTTCGGATGTGTCTGTTACTTTATAAGGATTATAGTTAGCTTTGCTATCAAGCTTCTTTAGATCAGTGTTTCATACTGTCTTTTGTGTTGAAGATAAATATGCAGGAGGGTGTATGTAATGCTGTTTAGAGTGCATAAAGAAAATCACCTCTAAGTAAAAGCAAGCCGTCTCTACCACCAAAGATCAAAAACTACTTTTCTACTTCCTTTGGAAGGAAAAAAGGCTGACTACAGAACAGTACTGTAATGCACAGTGATTCGGGGCAACTGACATGAATGGGTACTGAAACATTTGTTTTCCATTTTGTTTTTCGCTGGACAAATGGTCCTAGAGTCAATTTTTTTTTCAGTCTGCATGCTCTGTTGTGTCTGGACATCTATTTCTTCAAATTGGGTTTATTTTCTAGTTGTATAAAAGTATTCATCTATATTGTGGATAGACTGCATTAAGTTACTCCCTGTCGTGCACAGCTGGAAGCAATTCAGTGCTGCAACATTTTGTTTTGTTTTGTCCCAGTTTTTTCTCCCCACTGTGTTCCCACAGCCTAGCATAACTCTGCGCTGCAGCAGACAAGTCTCTCTTTTTCCAGTGACACTTCTTAGAACATCGGAAATTGACATATTCTCTTTTGTCTTTTTAGTACAAATTCAGTGGCAAACAGCTCTGCTTGACTGCACGAACATTTCAAAGTGCTCTATAGACTAGGAAGATTGGCTTGAGAAGTTAGACATATTTAGGCAGGCTGTTTTATTTGCTTCTTTGAAGAGACTAGGGATATTTTGAGAAGATTGAAGGAAGTATGCAGTGCCAAATACTGGTCTGCTTAGAAGAGAGAAGAGGAATATGCAGGTCTTAACAGAATTTTCTTTGAAGGAGAAAAACATTTTCTCTGTTCTAATGCTTTTATAAGCGACAAAGAAATCCCAGAGCTGGTAAACCAAAGTTTCTCTTCTATCTTGGAAGTACTTTAAAAAAGCTATTAAAAATCAATACTGATTTTTTAAAGTTAACATTTTGTTTGTATGTGCAGGCACTACAATTATTTATATTAATTTTGTCCTCGGTAAGATGCGATGCTGATCTTATTGCTGTGTAATCAAATCACAATATAGGCTTTAAATAATACTGAATGCAAATTTTAGTGTGCCAGTAATTTTCTGTCAAAAAAGAAGGGTTACAGGCTCTGTGAGTATCTGTGCAATGGCCTTTCTTCTAATTTTCTTCTCTCTTCCCAGTTTTCCCCACTCAGAGTTCCTTCCTTCATCTCCATGCGAAGATCTCTCCTGCTGTCTTCCATCTCCTATCAACCACCTATGGTGGTTCCTTCTTTCTCATTTAAGATGTCTGCTGTTTCCTCTGTGCAGTAGCAGAAGTCTAACAGAGGCGATAGTCTTGGTCTTGGTTGCTTGCTTATGCTTCCATTGTAGTGCTGGAGTGTAATTCTAGTGAGACTTTTCCCACCAGTTGCTCTGTAGGTGTGGGATGGTGATGTGATTGTAACAGGATTTACAGTTCTCCGTGGGTTATATGAAGGGAAGGAAAGAAAAATGTGTCAGAACTGGTGAATGGTAGGAACACTAATGTGCAAGGTAATTATTTTGTTTACATTCATATCTGTCTCCTGTACCTCTCCTTTGCTGTAGCTGCTTCTTGACACATTTTAAAACTAGGTTACCCCAGTGACTATCCCCACTTCATAATGAACCTGTAATCACCATTCGGCAGCTGGAGATGCAGTTAATATCTTTGATTTCCCTCTAGAATTCCTCCATCCTCTCTCAGCTGGGGAAATCAACTCAGTGGGCTCTGAAGGTCAATCAAACAGTGCTGTTTCAGAAGGGGGTGAGAGTGAGAATGAGACTGAATTCAGCAGCTGACAGGCTTTATGAAAATGTCTTGTACCTGCTACTTGTGTAGCTCATCTGCTTCTGCTGATCTCCAGTATTGCAATAAAGCATGTGGAAAATCTGTCAGTTTGGCAGGGAAGTAGGTAATAGGGCATGACAAAACAGGGCAGGGTGCCAGGCATCAGATTGGTAGGTTTTATTCCGCTGATACTCGTGGAGCTTATATGAGCTGAAGGTTGGTGGGAAGTCATGAAAAGTAGATAAAAGAAAACACATGAAGCTGGGCTGGTTTTTTCCTCTATGCAGTGAAATAAGGAAAGCATAAGAAAATGAATTAGGTAATACTGCTTTGCAGGAAGCTGCAAGGAAATTGCCCAGGCTCAGGAGAATGTTCTATAGAGATTCTTTAGAATAAGATCTATTCTATAGAATAAATAGCCATTGAGGAGACCTCTATGGATGCAAGGTAATAATGGGAAGTAGTATAGTGGAAAATGGCCTGTGAAGGAATTGAATATTGGCAAAAATATTACAGTTTCATTAGCAATATCACACAAAATTAAGGTTATAGTTCCTGTTCCATTTTGGATGAACCTTGATGTTGGGATGTATAAGCTACCAGCCTCAGTAAGAAAAAACTACAGATACCTATCAGTGGCAATATTGAGGAAAAATGAAAGAGTACAGTGAAATTTCCCTGGGTAAAACCCTGTAACAGCTAGTGATTTAGGGATGTTCTGAACTGACAGCTGAACACAAGCCATTCATGTTTAACAGCTTCAGATGAACCCTGTTCTGTGTATTAATTTAATTGGGTTTTAATCCATTCTGGCCTTTGGAATAAAAATACTTAATTATGTAATTTATTAATCTATTCTAGAATTTAATTGCTATCATACTGAAAGGCAGTTCCATTTATAAACAGGAAAAAAGTCCCAATCAGTGAAGGAAACTCCTGTCTGATAAGTTGACTCAGCACCTTCAGTTTGTGCTGGAAGGATAACTAAACTTACCATTTTCACTCCAAAGATTTACTCACTAAAGCCATTTATGATTTTGTATGCAGTTACATAATTTTATACATTTCCCAATCAGTTTGTTCTCCAGTAGAAAACTCATAACCTATTCATATCCACATTCGGAAGCTGTTCCAGAGCTGTGATCTTGTCACGCTTTTCTTCGTTTTTTTAGCTCTACCATATCATTTTGGAGATTAGAGGTAAGGAACACCATACAGTATTTGAGTTATCAGTACACATGGATTTATGCAATAGTGTAATGACATTTTGTTTCTATTCCTTGAGCTAATATTTTCATTGAAGTATCAACAATAACTCTTTCAGGACTGATAATAGCTAGTGCAGAGGCAATCCTATTTTCCCCCTGTGTATTAATTTCCATTCCTTGATTTCATGTACCATTCTACTGCCTAGACAAACCATTTTGTGAAATTTTTCTACCACTTTGTGGTCTATACTTATTTTAACTTTCCTGAATAAATTTTATCATCAGTAAGCAGCCATCTTACTTTTTATCCTATTTTCTAAGTTATTTATGTAGCTTTGGGAACAAAATAGGATTCAGGAAAGATTACTGTGGTTTTCCACTTCTGTTCTCCATTTTCCATTCTGACCTCATGAGAGGTCATTCCTCCAAATGTTACAATGGCTTACGTCCTTTAATGGCCTTTGTGGAGTCCTGTAAAAGTCTGTTTGCTGGTCTAAATATGTTGAACTCAGTAAATCACTGATGTACTTGCCAGTGTCTCCAGAGAATTTTCGTATCGATAAGGGGTGACTCGTGAGGCATCTGCAAAGAAACCATAGATCGCAAGCAGCCACCATTTTTATCCTTAAGATAGGTATCTAGATGTGCTTTGATCCAGGACCCATTATAAAAAAAAATAATGTAGTTAGTACCTTGATACCACACCTACTTAACTAGAACAGTGGCTGTGTAAAACTTAAGTACATAGGAGCCTGTAGGAAAGAAAATCCCGCTGATTTGCTGCTTTTCTTTTTTACCATTTTTTTTCCCTAGAACTATTTCTGTTGAAAATACATGCTAGACTTACCATCACTAATTCTATAGTGACTTGAGCAGCATGCTTGATTACCCATGCATTGTACAACACTTTAAATAATTTGATTAATTTCTGTGTTATTTGCCTTTCATAGTTTTATCACCTGTCAGCACTAAACAAACTTTCTATTGGGTTTCCATGCGTTAAAATCTTCATGGAATATGTTCCATGCTTAAAAACCAAAGTGTAAAGCAGAAAGATGACCATGCCCATTTCACAGGGGAGAATCTGATACTCTTTTTCTCTTCGCACAGCAGCAGTCCTTTGAAAACCAGACATTGAACCCAAGTTGCTAAAACTGCTACCTAATTAAAAGCCAATCTTTTCTACCTATTTCCTCCATGTAATTGCTAGAATTTTGTTATTTTTTAACAGGTATAAGTGAATGCTAATATGTTTCTTGCCAGTGACAAAAAGGAGGGAAACGATTGATGTAGCTGGCAGTTGAAGGGAGTAGAATTTTTCTGCTTGCACTTGAGCTACACAAAATAGAGATAATGTGTTTGTGACTCAGAGGCATTTTATCCAGTCTTTGCACTGGAGCAAATGTTTACAAAAGGCATTTGGCAATAAAGAAAGAAGAACTCTTTGTAATTTTAACAGATCATGTTTTTGGAAGTGTTTGATAGGAGGATGCCCATATAATTCAAGGTGGGATTGATAACAACAAACTTTAAAGTTAATTGGGAAATTGAATTGACGATGTGCAAGACTAGTACAGCAGTTGTTAAATATTTCATGTATGATTATTGTAATGAAAAACAAGGCAAAAAGAAAATTAACTGTGCTATCTAGAGTTCTCTTGCGTTTTTTCCTGGGGATTTATGATTGGAAGATCTAAGATATGAGTCTCAGAAAATGTGACCATATATTAGCATTATAAACATACACCTTTTTTTTCATATTCAAAAGGCCTACATAAAAGTTTCAAAACAATGGTTTCATCTTCTGTATTGCTAGAATGTCCTGCCTCTGTTCTGAAAAAATATATACCTATATGTAACTGCTAGAAATCAAAATGAATAATATTGCTTCCTCCATTCTATCAGGCTTGCACATCAAATGTTCTTCTAAAGCAAAGCCTTATTTTGGGCTGCACAAAGGAGTGTTGTGGAATCATAGAATGTCTTGAGTTGGAAGGGACTGATAAGGGCTACTGAGCCCAAGCCCCTGCTCCTTGGAAAAAGAGATTATTCAAAAAAGTTGAAATATGTAGTTGTTAATAAGATCTCAGCGCTGAGGAATTAATCAATAGCAAAGGTGAAGTGCTGGCTGTAATGTGCATCTTTTGCTCTCTGCCTGTCACTCCGACCCAGTGGGGAATTCAGAGTGCAGCACCTCTGTGAGGTAGTGGCATCTTGACGTGAAACACCCTGTCGGGCTCTTCAGTGAAACACCCAATACTTGTTTTGTTGCCTGTGTTTGTACTGATTATAGGCAAGGCTCTTTTGGTAGCTTTGCCCTGAGCTGCTCTGCACATTAAAGAGGTGACCCAAGGGTGAAGTTATGTTCTAATATATGAGTTTCGTAAGTACTCTTCATTTATTTATGTATCTTACATTTAAAGTTTTTGTTAAAACTTAGAACAAGGTATGATTTGTGATAGACATAGAACAGGTAATATTTTTATAGCTGTGTGAATCTGGAGGCTTTTTGATTGCTCTCTTTCAGCTCTTTTTGAAGGATTTATTCTCCTGATGCCACGTACTGCAATTCTTTGCATGTAGGATCATTCTGTCCTTTGTACGAGGTTCACTTTTGAGGGCTTAAAATACTTAGCTCCGAACCAAATGCCAGACTCTTTGTTAACACAAAATGATTAGTGGCTTCTACACTATTAACTTTGTGCAGCCTAAAAAGAGAATAATGAGGCTGTCAGTCAACATAGGAAGTTCCACAGCTATTAATTCATCTACTCTGCTAATGCTTATACAGATTTTTACCATGTGGTCCCATCACAGAAGGCAGAAAATATCACTGAGTGCAGTGAATAAAAATAAATGAACAATTGTATAGATTTTAAAATGTGATGAAAATGAGCTTTAATCTATACAGAAGGACCAAGCTGCATGATCAATAAAGTCTCAGGTATTGATTGACTGTACAAATTGGATGGGCTAGTAACTAATTGGCTCTCTTGCTCAAGCAGTGTATTTATACATGGTTTTAAAGTGAGCATGAGAGTCACTATAACTCACAGTGTCAAAGGACAGCTGTACCATGACCAGCCAAGCTTGATAATTAAATGACACACAGGTTAATTGCAGAGACAAGCAGGAGACTGCTGTTAAAGGACTGAAAGGAGTTAGTTGAAGAGTGTTGTCCATTTGTGGAGAACGAAAAGAAATGCCATTATAAAGGGAGCTTTATCAGAGTATAATAATGACCAATTCAGTTTTTATTAAAGCCTTATTTTAAGGTTATAGTAGTATCATAGGGTTGGAAGTTGAATGAATTGCAAGAGTGAGTTTTGGGCCAGTCGAAATTGTCATAAAATGAATATAAAAATAATCCCAAGTGTCCATACATCAGCCTTTTTTTTTTTGGTTGGTTGGTTTAGGTTGGATTTTTTTGGTTTAACCTGTAGCCATGGCAAATTTGCTTTTGAAGGTGCAAAACTGATTGGTTTAATGCAAGGGCTAGTCATGTATGCATTCAGCACATTCTCTCAGTTTGTCTCCATGGATCAATTTCATTACAGCTCAAAGGTTTTGATCACTACTTAGTGGAAAGGAGAGTAACCCACCTTAATGAATGTTCTTCACATAGTTTATAATCTTTATAGCTTACTGCTACATATAACTTGGCTCAGCAGAGCGCTCAGACGTGCTTAAATGCTGTGCTGAATGAGAATTGTATTACATCACTCAGCATGTGCACCTGGAAAAATAACAACAGTACTACCATAAGAGATATGATGTCGTATGTATTACTTTCTTTTTGAGGAAAGGGAAACATGACATATGCTATTCATGTGTCTGGATGAACTATCCAGCTGCTCTGGTAACACAGGTGTCTATGAGGTCCTAAGCAGAACAGTAATACAGTGTAATGCAAGTGCTGCAGTCTGTGAAGGAGAAGCTTTTCCATGGAGATGTAAGCAGAAAGGAAAAATGATAAAGAGTTTTCATGGGTACTTTGTCTACAATGTTGCAGTGGCCAACTGCAGTTGGTAGGAACACAAGGTTTGATTGTGAATTATAAAATTTTATGATGCTTTGTGTGTTTCTGTACTTTCTCCTTTGGCATCCTGCTATTGTTCATGATACAACCAGAAGGTACCAATTTGAATTTAAGATGAATGGGGAGAAACCCATCAGTATATAATGGCTTTCTTCTGATGTCTAAATTCTGGATGCACATCCAAAATTTTTCTTTATTACTTCCATAGCTGCTGTAAACGAAGGCTTTTGTTTTAGTGTTGTAACCGGTGTTATATTCATTCATGATTATTCTGCTAAATTCAGCTTTGTTTTGCCTCTGTTGCTTTTGTTTATGATTTTATTTTATTTTGTTTGCAGGACTGTTTCCTGCAGTGCTGAACCTGGCTAGTAATGCTCTCATCACAACCAATGCTACCTGTGGAGAAAAGGGGCGGGAAATGTACTGCAAACTCGTTGAACATGTACCTGGGCAGCCTGCAAGGAACCCTCAGTGCCGCATTTGTGATCAGAGGAGCAGGCTCCAACATCGTATGTGTGCCATTTTCATTTTGTTCCTCTAAAAAGACTTTTTTCCAAAGGGTGTAGGTGCTCAGGAAACAAAACAAAAGTTCACCAGCCCGATTCCTGTGAAATGTGTGTCTCTTTTTAAATCGGGCTAACCATCTTTTCCAAAGGTGTTTCAAAATCTGTATCTGATATGGATACTCCTTCCACAGAACTTTCTGATTCAGATACTGAAAAGCAGAGCACCTAAATTCAGATTTTGAAAAATTAAGTATCTACAGCTGTTGCTGAATTCTTTTGATATACACTAACCATGAATAAAAAACAGATAGCTGACTTTTACCTGCATACCTACATGTGGAATTTGAACATTTTGGCCAATCTAAGCAATATCTGAAATTCCAATAAACTCAGGTTCACCGAGCCAGAAAAAATAAGATAAAGTAATGGAGCACTGCTTGGTTTAACGCTTAGTTTTTCATATTAAAACTGATTTTTGCTAACACTGCTTTCTTAAAGATTACCTGGAAGCAAAATCAGTTTTCAAGTATGAATTTGTTATCATCTACTTCAGACGTGCCTATTTCCTGTAGTTGGGAAGATTAGAACTAAGAAAATTTCTTAGTCAAGTTGTACAAGTTTAATTTCATGTAACCTTGTAGTGAAAGACATGAACAGTTTTAACATTATTATATTTTCATGGGTATATTGGCACTGTAGATGGTAGATGGTGTAGGGATACTTAAGACAGCTTTTAATGGAATAGATAAAATGTTGGAAGAAGCACAGACACAGAAGCATGAAGACAATTATTTTTTTTCCAATTGTGTCCCTGTAAAACTCAGCTTAGATACATTTATCCCTCATGACATTTAAGCATCTGCTTAAAACCACAGGATACAAAAAA
>VYXC01005166.1:210807-235717 GCA_013397175.1 Platysteira castanea | reverse complement strand
AAAAAAAAAAAGGAATGACATTTAATCTGTCTGCTAGTTCTGGACAGGATGAACTATCTGTGGTTGTAGCTTTCCAGACAGAAGCTTGTTTGGATTCTCCTTAGAAACTTTCTCCCATGGCCACACTTTCTAGTGTGGCTCACTTATTACATTGTTCAAAACAAAGTGTTTTTCTAATAGCTAATCTGCGTCTCCTTGCAGAAATTCATGTTACCTATTTCCTAAGTTCAGTCAATACAAGGAGTGGATTATTCTCTTTTTCTTAAAAAAAAAAAAATTAATTAAATGAGTGTTGATGGTATTGCTCTATCTAGTTTCTACACTAAGCTCTTTTCTTTCCTTTTCCTCATAGGTTTTATCTTCTAGAACTCTAACTGCATGAGTTGCAGCTCTCTGAATTCTCTCTAGAGGCTTTCATATTTATAAAAATTCACCTGTGCTCTTACTAGCACTACAAAGAGATCCAGGTTTGCTTCAGAATAAGCATATATTCCTGTTCACATGTTTTACTTTGATATTTCTCCTTTCTAATGGTGAAACACCACTGAGAGGACAGTTAGTTGTCGTCTGCAAACCTCAGATGCTTTCTTTTCCTGCTAAATTGCTCCTCATCTTATATTTGCAAAGCTATTTATAATTGTCCCAATGTAGACTATTTGATATATCTGAAGACATTTACAATCTATTTTTTTTCCAGATTTTTTTCCTAGTTTCAATGTCTTCTTTAACTGCAGAAAATTCTACCTTCTGAGGGAAGGTCATATGATTCTTTAGCAGTAGGCACATCCAACTACACTACAGCAGTGTGTTACACTCAGAGAAGAATTTAGTTTTTGGAAGCATTCCGACTGGCAGAGAGACTGTACAAAAGATTTTCCTATTTTATAGATGGGAGTTTAGAGACACATGCACATTACACAAGTTTTTTTCCTATATGAAGTTTGCTTAATTCAAAAATCAAACTTAAACCAGAGATACTGCTTTGTCTCTGATGTCAGACAATGTACACTAATATATGGGTATACACACAGACATATATATATGTGTGTGTGTATATAAAAAACCCATCAGAATGATTTATATCTATGTTTCCCCTTGTTCCTATACTCTTCTAAACTTGAATATGCCCAGCTTCATAATATCTGGTCTTTTGTTGACAATCATATCTCATTTTAAGGTCTTTAAATGTTCATTTGGCAAAGGGAAGTGCCTTGTTTAAACAGATATGGCTTGTTAATAGGAGAACCATGTAATATAACCAGACTTTAAATGATCTCCCCAGAATGTGTCAGTCTGGAGTGCCTCCCCTTAATTACTGTAGTGGGAAATGAACACAAATTCCATGGTTAATCACATGTGAGTCC
Source organism: Platysteira castanea (assembly GCA_013397175.1). Classification (NCBI taxonomy): domain Eukaryota; kingdom Metazoa; phylum Chordata; class Aves; order Passeriformes; genus Platysteira; species Platysteira castanea. The sequence goes on along the minus strand of VYXC01005166.1, from coordinate 234,353 downwards.
AAATTAAAGTGCACAGTTTGATGGGCTCACTCTCCAAGTTCTCCCTCTTGCCATCCATCAGGGAGATTGGTCCTTGAACTGCATTTGCAATCCAGTTCTTTTTACAATTATTGTATTTTTCCCCCTTACCTTTTAAATAAGCAAAACATGCCAGCAATTAATCAATTTTCAAATTATTCATGATTAAACTTTCATAATAGTGATTACAGTTAATTGTTGATTCATCTCCCAATCCTCCTTCTGATGATTTACCTTTATATCAATTTCATCTGGAGAGACTTAGATCAAAATTTCCAATTAGACAGCTTCTGTCACAATCACCAAGGAGCCCTGGATTTGATTTACAGCTGATTTTTGCTACCACTCATTTAAAGCCAAGATTTGAGAAAATGATCTGAGCTGTGAGAACTGACAGCATGTAAAGCATAGGATGTGCTTTGCTTTTCTCTTCAACATAAAGATAAAGCTACTAATAGCTTTATCAGTTGTAGTACCAGAATTCTAACTTGCTGCCAACTAATGCCACTGAATAATCTAATACTTAAATGAAATTTTTGGCATTTTCAATATTGAGGGTTTATGCCTTCACTCACTCCCACAAAGCACTTTAGTTGTATATTTAAATATGTTCAGGCATTCTGATTTCCCTTAATGAGCTAGGACTGCTGTCCTCCACAGGTGGTTGATATATCAAAAAAACAGAGATACAAAGTCTATCAATCTGGCTTGTTGATTAATGTAATAATTAAAATAATAAGTAAACTAATCAGTTCATAAATTAATTTTTTGCAGTTGTAAGCCAAGCAAGTAACAAATCATATTCCAGTTTTATACCAAGAAAACTTGACAATTTAGAAAGTCATCCTTAATAAGAGAGATAAGATTTTCTCCTAATTCATGTTCTTGCAAACAGAACTTGCATAGAAGAAACTTACTGTTTTGAATTTTCTTTGACTTGTTTCCCTCATAATGTACAGGCTTGCTGTAGACAATTAGGGACTTCAAAATATAGATCCTTGTACCTTTCAAAATTGTGGTTTTGTTATTCTCCATTTTGTACAAGAGAGAAACACAAATTGACCACAAAAAATAACCTGGAAATGTTGAGAGTGATTTTTCTTGGTCTAAATAACATGAAAGTACTAAGTAAGCCAACCTTGATAATGTAGATCTTGAAATTCATGAAAAATTCTATTCTGTAAACAAATTCATATCCCTGTTATTTAGGATTCATTTGGGACACTGCAGCAGAGTAAATATAGACATGAAAAATAATGCATCTTGGACTTTGATATGGATTATAACCAAACAAACTTCCTTTATATGCATGTATGAGAGTCAGAAAATTTTCCAGTTGAGCAATATATTCTGTAATGATTTCTGAATCATGTCCTCTGTAATGATTTGTGAATTATTTCCCAAATTATTTCCATGTATAGTTAGAAATGTCTTAGAAATTCCAGTACCAGTATTACTTTCATCTCTGCTTTCCTTGCACACCGTATCTCAGGTTTCTGATTTGTTGTTTCTCTTGCAACATTTGATGACTTTGCAGTACTTGAAACCTTGGAAGAGTGCAGGAAGCGTTTGCTTGATTTAAATGCCCACATTTTCTGTAGCATCAGGAGAGCCTTCTGCGATTAGGTGTTCTTCTGATCCTAACCAAAGCTAAACAATTAACATTAGATCAGTATTCCAGTAATAATAAGCACTGATGCCCCTAGAGTACAAGAAAAATTAATTTATTCTTTTTTCCTTTTAGAAGTCCTGCCTCATTGGTTCTGTAATTGTCTTAAAATCTAGATTTCAGATCCAAAAATAATTAAATATTCTAATAGTTTTGAAATTTATTTATATGTTTCTGCTTTCTAACAGAAAGACACCCGGTAACAAATGCAATTGATGGGAAGAACACTTGGTGGCAAAGCCCTAGTATCCAGAATGGAATTGAATATCATTATGTGACCATTACACTGGACCTCCAACAGGTGCACTTCTGTTTTTTGTTTCTGAGCTTGCTTTCTTGCATAATAGATCACCTGGATTGTCTTACTTTTTGCTCTGTGTTGCTTTCCTATATGAAGACATGCCCAGTTTCTCCTATAATTTTCAGTTGTTTATATGGATATAACTGACCTATTCATTGTAACATAATGCACCAAATAAAAAATAGTTATTTCTTATATATTTTTATGAAGTTGTGCAGTTGTAAATACCTTTTATCTGTGAAACTGAAGTACTTGGAAAGCAGTGAGTTTTATACCTGGAAGAGCCTTTGAATCCTGGACGTGTTATTAGCATTCTGGCTTTGGAGCCCTCATTGTTAATGCAGAAACAATCCTACATCTGTGGTTTTGGCCTTACATATGCAAAAGTATTCAATGTGCATTTCTCTTTCAAACAGGAGAGCTAAAACTTTTTATAGAAGTTTGAGAGTAGGATCCTGTGCATTGGGTTTTTTTAAACATGTTTTCTAAATTTTCAGAGTTATTAACTGGTTTGCTTTTACAGCAAGGAATTGTGCCTCTTGCTGGTTGTGGTCTGTTAATATGCAGGTAGCTCTATGGCATTAGAACTAAATTCCCATCCTTGTTTTTCATCACTGTAGTGATTTTAGTTGTGTGATTGTTTAGGTCAGGTCTTCTAAACTAGGGCTTTATAACTCCTGTTTTTTCCCCTGCTATTTCGTTATCTGGATTATCATAAGAAATAGGCAGATTAGTGAACTTCTGGAAGTTTTAAGTTTTCTTATGTGGTAAAAGCTAGCAAATAAAGGGTCAGTGAGCATACTGGAGAAAAAGTATTGGGTTGTTCTAATATATTTTAAAGGCCTCTGAATGTGCCAGCTGAGAGCGGTCTGAGAATGCTGCACCGTGTGTGGTGTGGGTTTGAGGGTTTTTTGTTACTATTTTTTTAAAATGAGATAAGGATCAAGTCTGACCCTGTTTCTTTCCCATGTTCTATTACTAATTGTTCAAAGGAAACTTGGCAGTCCTTCTGCAGCTCTAAAGCTGATACCTTCTCTTAAGCCCATTCATTTGTTATTGGCTGGAATAGAAGCAGTGTTGCGGTTTCTGTGGATGTCAGGGAGGTGGGCTAAGAGCCTGTGTCACTAATGCTATCTGGCACACCCTTTATGAACTGAATAAACCATGTAGTTTGGAATGCATGAGATTTTACTCACCACCGTACATGAACAGAACAAGTATTGTTCCCCAAAATGTAGTAAGAGGTCTGCTGTGATTTGCATGGCTTTTAGACTGCTCAGTAAGCAATAAGAGTTGTTTGGGTCTTGAGAAGTATTAGGAGTTTTTGTTTGCTTATCCAGGAATTTTGTAGTCAGAGCATTGTAGACTATGTAACCAGTAAAAGTTAAAGTAAAGTAACCAGTAAAATATGAAATTTCTCTTTCAGCTATTGTTTTGTGTAGTAGTCACTATGAATGGTGAAGGTCACCAGATATCTCTGCGACCTCACTTAAAAGAAATTCCATTCTTTACCTTTGGCTTTTAGGAGATTCAGTAATTGCTATGTTTGTGTTGATGAATTCTTGCTTTAAGTATAAAAATGCTTAACTTCCTTTTGTGAGATAGAAATAACAAATGACAAATCCACAAGTAATGGACTGAAAATTGCAGGAATGCATTAGTTTTTATGTTATTACTGGTAATTATGATAGTACATGGAATGCTTTTAGCAATCCTAGTTTCATGAAAAAATCAGGAAAATAATTACAATTTCCTCATTTATATAATGCTTGGCCTTTTGGGGCAGCGACTTTTTTTTTCTTTACTTTGTTGTGCAGGGATGCCATATAAAAATGATGTATACTATTTAGCAATAGCTAATAAACTAGAAGAAGTAAAATATACTTAATGTTAGAACAAGCCAAAATATTATCAGTCCTGTTGGGAAAAATGTAGTATTTTTTTCTTGTTTTCTCTCAACAGTTGAGGTTTGCCTTCATACTTATTAAGAGCTTTTATCTATAATGGAGGCTAGGTTTCTAATTCATTGAAGTATGCTTGAAATTTGTACCCCATCTGTTACTAAAATATGAGTTGAAAACTGGAGCTATTTGGTTCTGAGCATCTTTCATAATTTGCTCTTAACCCTTCACTTTTTCCCATTTTTTAGCCATTATAACAATCCTCAATTATATCACAAAAATATTATGGAACTCCATTCATACCTGTAAATGTGAGATTATTTTTTACAGTGCTTTTCATCCAGCAACTGCATAGGAGGTCAAAAACACAGATTTACTTGGGAGTTTGTCACACGAATTTAAATGGAGTTTAGAGTGACAGGTTGAGCTGCCTTGGTAGGAGTTTGGAAGGGGGGCGGTTCCCAGATGTGCGAGGTACCAAGAGAAGCTGTCTGCTCTTCTGCAGCTCTTAGTCCTGCTGGTTGGGGAGGGTCTGTCTGCTCTGCCATAAGGGTGTTGGGCAGTTCAAGTGCAGCAGAGGTAATTCAGGTACAGTGAGTGCAGCGTTTAGCAGGACTAAAAATAGGCCTTCTCTTCAAGGATTTCAGCGCAGGGAGTTGGCAAAACAGAAGTGCTTAGACTTCCAGGGAGTACATATTCCCTGTACTCGTGCTATTCCCAAATCCTCAACTGGTCTGATTTCACAGTGATGTGGAAGATTGGTAGAGTATCTTTAAAGAAAATTGGCAAATTCACAGGAAAACCAGTTGGTAGTTTGAGGTCAGCCCATCTGTTTCTGATTTCAACACACATCAGGACACTTTTATTAACAAATTCCCAGCTACTCTAGGGAACAAGGACATTGGCAATATCCTTGATACTGCTCAGGTTCTTGTGCCAGGAGCATATTTATGTGGATTAAGACTTTTTTGCTATGCATTTCATATTTTTAGAATGATGCTGGAATATTTTATGTGAATTGTAGATGTGTTGAACTCAGGTGGACCTGGAGTTAATGTTCTGGCAGAAATTTCTGGATTTAATAACTATGTCTTAATTGCCTGAGACTGTGGAGGATCAGTTCAGTGTCCAGGTGATGCCTTCCAGGCGTGCGTATCTGAAGAAAAAGAAAGTAATGGACACTCCACAGAGCCTTTTAAGCTGCAAGAGCAAGAATAACTGATTAAGCTATGTAGCTATTTCTCTCTAAAACACTTGCACTTCATCAGTTTTAAGTTCCCTAAGCTCTGATAGCATCCAGCTCTTCCACCTTATCTTTTCATCCTGTCACCTACCCTTCTCCTGTAGGAAGTGACGGAAGAGTTTAAAAGATCATGTTCTGATTCTGTGTAGAAATCACTGCAGTCACCATACCTTCCAAAGGCAGTCTAAAAACACCTATTACAAGAATGATGGCATGCAGCAAATTGGTGGCAGAGACCTGTGTCTGGGAAAACACAATAAAGACGCTCTCACACCTGCCAGGTTCAGCAGAAAGGAGGGGAAAGACCCTTTATTATTTACATATGTCATGTCTTATACATTTCTCAACTGCACAAGGGATTGGAGGACATGTCACTTCCTTTTCAGTCCCACTGGAGAAAAAAGGTGCTCATCAAAGTTCTCTTACCACAAAAGGAATGAAAACCAGAAAATACTGTTAAGTAAACATTGGCCATTATTTACATGAAACTGTGTGAGAAATAATCTGACTCCAAGGTTAAAACAGAAGGCTTTAGCAAAAACCAAGGCAACAGAGAGCCATGAATTAACTAAGTCTGCATCCCTGTCTAATTTTTTTTTTTTCTTAAAGACAAAGTAATCAGGCTTTTGAGTCTTGACCATTTCAAAATTGTTGCATGATTTTTGGATTCTGGAACAATCTCCCTGTTGTCTGGTTTCAAATAACTAGTGGAACCCATTGTTTGGATGTTTGTCTATACAGTTGAATCCCACAATTAGGTCCAGTTCAACTAATCCTTTGAGGATTGACTGAAGGTAATTTACAGCCATAATGAAATAAGAGGTAAATTGGATGATAAGGTATTGCACAACATTGCTTCTTTTAATACATAATTGTAGTTTTTTATTTTAATTTATGACAGTTGACCAGACAGTGGCTAAGGAATCAGAATGAGTTGAGCAGCATTTTAAATAGCCTTTACACATTAGCTACATAGTCATATAGGGATATGCATATCACTAGGAGATACTTGGTTTTAATGTTATATTTTCTCTTCTCAGGAATATCAAATATGTTTTCCTTCAGGAAAAAAAAATACAGCTAGCTTTCTGGTGAATAATTTCTGATATCATATATCAGAAGAGCTAAAGGAATGAAGAGGAAGTTAACAATACTGTTTAGTCTTGGGATATAAGGACCAGTTTAATAAAATGAAGTGCCACTTGGTCTTCGTGCTTTAAATTTGTATATATGTGCAAACATTTTGTTCAAGTGTTCAATTAATGTTTTCCTTCTCTCTTTTACCAATAATTATGGGCTTAAAATGCTTTCTAAACTGCTTTTATAAAGGTGAGGCTTAAAGCTTCTCTTCATCCCCAAACCAGAAAGTAGTTTAGCAGAAATGAAGTTTAGTCCAAACTTGGACTTTTCTCCAACAGATGACAGTCAGTTTTGTCCATCTTCAAAAATGTTTGTCTAAAGAGAAAAAAGTGAACAAACCCAGAGTCTGTTGAGACTATCACGCTGCAATTCCCTGATTGCCGCTCCTCCCTGCACTGGTGAAAGGGAGATGTTTCTGTACTTCTTGTTCTGGCACTAGCACTTGTGTTGCCGTGCAGGAAATCAGATGTACCTTGATACTATGTCTTGCCTTGTTTTTTGGGGTTCCGTTTTTGCCAGATCAGTTTTCTGATTTGGCTTGCCTGTGGGAGGTTTTAATGCCAGCATGGGGGAGGGGGCAGGAGAGTACTTCTGGAGGCAGTGGGGAAGTAGTTCCACCTCTCTCCGGAACAGCTGGCACTCTGCCTTGGCTTCAACGTTGTAAAACCTAAAAGTGTATAGTACTGATCTGTGACCTATAGTCCATGCCTGCAACATAGAGCTGTCATCCTCAGTACTTGTTTTTACTATTTCTTGCATGTGAGTCATTCTATTTTGAAGTTATGTAAACACTTGAGAATTCAGAAAACAAATTATCTCAAAAAAAAAAATTGTAAGTCCAGTTTTGTGGCTCAGTTACAGCTAAGTGGTAAGGAACTGCTGAAGTGACAGCCCAAAAGACATATAACTAAAACCATGAACATGACTGTTGAATCAATTAAAAAAAGAAAAAGAAATGACTTGTTCTGTTTTAATAAAGTCCACAGCCAACTTTTAGACAGGTATGTTAGTTGTAATACTCTTTTTTTTTTTTTTTTCTTACCTTCCTAGGCTTGAATCTTAATGTTTTAGTGATTTCCTTAAGTTCTTTAGTTTTACAATTTGCTGGTAATGAACTAACTAAATATCTATAGGATAAAAGAAGTGTAATTTATCTTTCTGATATTCTTTTAAATTATTAGTATTATTTACTTTTATTTTACATGATTAATTAGTATTTCATTTTTAAATCTTTTTAAAGCAAACTATCGGACTTGAAGTCAGCTTATAATGAAAGCATTTGAAAAGCTCAAAAAGAAAAACAAGAAAAGAAATTGCATATACATATACCAGTAAGGATTTATAGCAAATATACCTAGAAAACAATTATTTGTTATCATGAAAAGAATCAGAATGGTAGTAAATATTTTTACATTACAGTAAACATTTTTAAGAACTACCTGTTTTACAAACTATTAGCAAATTTACTTTAGATTATGTAGTTTTCCACCTGGATTTCCATTTGTGGGAAAGAGAGAATGTGTGCACACTAGTAAGTAAAAGATGATACCCAGGGCTCCCTTCTTGTCTCAGAATAAAGTTTTCCCCATTGATATCACTCAGACAAAAGCCTAAGGGAAATTGAATTATAATTTTCCTCAGTTAAGGGTCAAGAGTGCATGTCTGTGCCAGCCATAATTCCAGAAGAGGCTGCTGCATTAAGCTTCTAAGTGTTCTAACAAACAAACATTAGTGAAGATGGTCAAGCTGACGTTCCCACAGCATTACAAAAAAGAAAGTTTTTCATGAACGGTTCAATAGTACGTGGAGGGAGTAGTCTCCAATGCATCCTGAAATGCGAAGAAACCATTATTGTACTGAAAGATGAGGTGTAATACCCACCATACAAAGTGCTGTAAGCTAGGTCGAGGGTTGTATTAAAAATAAATATTCACAGGACTATTTTTGCCCAAATTTTTTTGTGCTCCCCACTAAATCAGACCATAAATTTACTGCTTTGTGGTTAGTCTGAAAGATTTCCAAGTGAGCAAATCCTTTCAGCTTCAGTTCATAATATACACTAACAATGATTTTGAACAGTGCTGAGAATTTGTACATTTTGTTTCCGAGGTTAGTTGCCTGATATTTTTCCTGGATGACTGCAATACATACACATACCACTTCTAGAATTTTGACTTTAAGCAAGAGAGCAATTTGCCTTTGAATCCAGTGATGCATACATTCTGACATGAATATGAGGTTGTCTTCTAATTTTGTACTGTTAGAAGTTTTGGTTCTAAGAAGATTGTGGAACCTGGGAGAATTGTGGTGTGACAAGAAAGGGGTTCATAGGATTCTTAGTCTTGAGCAGATTTTGTTATTGATATTGAAGAAATATGTTGTCTTTAAATAGTTTATGATGAATAATAAGTTTACTTGAAAAAATAAGTTGCTCAGCTGATGATGATTGTGAAATAGTGCTTCTGTTGTGATAGGCACATTAAAATGTATGGACTTGGTATGAGTATGTGAAAGCTGGTGAGAGGACACTACATGGAAACATTGCTGAAGGAAGAATGCTTCACTCTGAGTACTCTCAATGCTACTGGACCCAGGCTGAGCATCAGTTCCTGGGTTTAGAAAACCAAAAAAAAAGGAATTTTTTTTGGTGTGTTTCAAGCACCAAAATAGAGGAACAACCATTTCTGTCCTCCCCTCTTGTCTAGGTTTTAAGAAGAAGGGTTTGAATATTGGCATTTTCATCAATTTTCCTTTTCTCAAAATAGTCTTTCTTCATGGAAAGAAATGATTAGCTTTAGGAAATAAAGAGAAATTGCCTTCTGCTATTATTTGAAAGTACTGTGAAAAGAGATTATTAACTTCAGTCCTCAGTTCTTATATATACCAGGCCAATGATGAGCAGCAAAAATAGTCAGTAGAAAGCAGCTATTCTTTTTGAGGCCTTCACCAACAGCTGAACAGTTGGTAATGGAGAAAACCAACAGAGATAATTACAAAGAACAAAGTTGACATTGACAGGAACTTTACAGGTTCTGACTCCTTTCATTTGGCTTAATGTCTCAGCTACTCAACAGCTGGACAACCTGAGTGCTTTACAGTTTGACATTGTATAAAATGCACTCTTTTAGTAGACTTCGCCTTTTTTTTTTTTTCCTAATGACATCTTGTACTTATGAGCAAAAGTTGGGAAGTATTAGTGTAATGTATTTTTTGTCATGGAGAGGAAAGTGTTCTTAAAAGAACATGTGCCTCTCCAGCAGTTACATACAGGGAAGAGAGAAAGCTGAGCTTATTCTAAGTTCAGGTATTTTTATAGGTTTTTTTAAAACACATGTTCTGCAGTAACTGAATGGGACTGAGCACTGAACAAAAGTGAATTTTTACCTAATTAGAACAGATAAATTTCTAACTGAAATGGCTTGGCTTGGAGACACCCACCTTAGAGCTTTTCACGGTTTGCTGTGATGAAATCTTTCTCACTTTTTCCCATGAAGCACTGTGGACATCTTAATTTACATGACATTTGTAGCTGCAACTTTTTGTAGTTACAATTTTTCTGGACAGATGATGCCCTGCTAGAATTGCTTGCAACACTGAAAAAAAAAAAATCTATGTTGGAATCAAGTGTGTGTTTCTTTCAGCCCAAATTCCCCATCTGGTAGCAGCATTTCATTTGGAAGCAGCTCAGATGAACAGGAGCAATATTGTCATTAAAGGCAAGCTACAGCATGGTGGGGAGATGTTCAGCTCTCTAAGCTGATATTAGTGGAATCCTGCTAAGCACATTTTTTTTTCCCACCCATGCCAACATTTTCAATTACAGAATTTCTAACTGTGAGCAGAATATTTGAAACCGTGGCCACCGTCTCTCAGGACAGTGATACAAAAATACATGCTGGATGGCCATTTGAGGAATCTAGAAAGCCATGCCATTTCTAAATAAGACTTTTTCTCTGTCTGAGTTGGATGTGAGACTAAAATGAGATGATGTTCTTAAATAGCCAATTGTATAAAAATTCTTGAATCAAAACTGTCTACTCTCTTTCATATATAATAGGTCCAAACAATAATCCATAACAGTATCTGTGAATTGAAATATTACTGACCTCATAAATTGCCCTCTGAGAACACAAGGAGCTGTTTCTCAAAACTCACACAATCTCTACTTCAATTCATGAGTAGTTGGATTTGGTCTGTTTCATGTCTTACACCTTTAGGAGAGGCTAATCCAAAATGTGAAACAGTGCAAATGTAGTTAAGATGCATGATGTCCTGCATATATAACAGTTGTTTTCATATGTGAGTATCAAGATAGAAATTAATGATCAAGGAAGACTTTTGCATTGAGAATCTGTTTATTTCTGTGTTTTCTGATTCTTGGTCTCCTGAGGTATTAGAAGTTCAGGCTCCTATGTCTGTCTTCACATTCAGACTGGTATTTAGATCTCTTCTACTTGCTGAGCTTGAAGTTAACTCTTATTCACACATACCCACTAAAAAGAGAGAGCACAGCTAAAGAAGATATTTAGAAACAGGATTTAGTGAGAAAATAGGATAGGCTTCAGCGATTGAGGTCAGGCCTGCTGATCAGCCAGCTAGTTGTAGCCAACTGGTTCCTTTCATCTCCTTTTCCCTCTATCTTACCTGTTCCTTCCTGATCCACCTTAATCCCTCCATTTCTCTACCTCTATTCCTTCCCCTAAATGTTCCATTATAAGTCTCATGCATTTATACAATCCCCTTAACACATCCCATAATGAATTCTGCATAGACTTTCCCTTACTTCTCTTAATGAGGGGGACCACCCTGTAACCAATAGCTCCCTTTAGCCTCAGTGTGCTCTGAGATAGCCTTGACTCCTCTGGGTCACACCGGGACAAGGGTTGTCTGCAGTACTTTTTCTACCCCTAACAGCACTTTTAAATAATTGCTTAAATAAATCTGTGTCACGATAAAGGTCATATGGTGTGACAGTATTTATGCCAGCCTGTAAGGAAACAAGTCCTTGCCTAAGTTCTGCACTCTTCTTGATGAAAGAATACCTTGTTTACTTGGCCACTGAACTGCAATAATAATCAGCAACAAAATATAAATATGATAAATAAGTAGATACAGAGTTTACACCAGATTGTTGACAGAAGCCTCCATTAGAGCTAATAAATTTTTCTGTTGAGAAAATGAAATGGAAATACTTCTGTAGAATTGTGTGGAACCATCTTTTTTCTCTGCTGATATTCTGATTTACATGAGCGCTTCCTAACCGAAGGATTTATTTTTTAAATAGCAGTGCAAGTGGGAGTCGGACACAATGAGATTTCCTGCTTCAGTAGCTAACACTATGTAGATTAATGATTCACTTCAGCTCTATCTGAATAATATTAGTGTAGCAAATTATCCTGTATAGTAGGATGCACTTTTCTATGTCTTATGAGGCATTCACAAGAAGGTACAGTGCTATAACTTATGAAAGTGTTCCTACAATATGTGCTTCATAGTTTTCACTGCTGAGACAATTACCATTGAAAATGAGACACAAGACTCATTTTGTTTCTCATCTTGAGGATTATGTTGCCTATAATTTGGGAAAGGTTTAAAGGACTATTTGGACTATTTCCCTCCCACTCCATAATTATACTGCTATGGTCACATGAGCAGAACAAGTAGAAAAAAGCACCAGCTGTGCTTTGGCAGCTGTGTTAATGGTCTTTTGCATGTTACCAGGCAGCTTGGTATTGCTCCATTTTCACATTTGTATAAGCAAACTTGGGTCTCTAGGTTACATTCTATTGAACTTGTACAAATCCAGATGTTCTCTAAGGTCGTGCAGTTACTCTATCAATTGACACGTGTCGGTTTATTGATGCTATCTGAAATGTGAACCAGGCATGCTCCATCCCCGTGGGAGTAGAAGCTCAGTGTTACGATGTACTGGGAAGGTTGGCTTCAGAATACTGAACCATGTCACTTTTCTGATTGTGGAAACAAATGCAGCAAAACTCAATGATACATTAGAGTTTATTAGTTTTCTTATGCCACTAAGTGCTCACTGGTTTTGTATTTGCTAATCAGCTCCTCAATAAAAGAATTACTCTTTTACCTGGAGAAGGACAGTTTTCCAGCTGACTGGAGAGTCAACGTTGCTTCCATTACATCTGTTTGCTTTGAGAATAATCATACAGCTACCATTAATTTTAGACTGTTTGTTGTCATTGCCAGCTTGCTGAGAAAGCACAGTAAAACATGGCATGCACCTTGTTTGCTGTCTGCCTCGTAGCACTGTAATGAGCTGGTGGTTCCTGGTGTAGCTGACTGAAATGGGGTAACTGTCCCCTCAATCCATGCTAAAGCTCTCCATGTCTAGCTGTCCCCCAAAGGAAAGATATTTTTAAGAAGCATGGATTAGTGTCCTGTACTGTCTTCAGCCTAGTCTTAGAAAGATCAGGAATAATATCAACCAGGCCACGGTTTTGATGCATGATGCTTTTGATGCATCTTCCTTTTTCTGCAGTTAGCTTTAACAGTCTACCAATATATAAAAACACTGGTTCTGTGTTCCAGCTCTGTTTTTCTATCCAGGAAATAATTTTCTTAGTGGGTTGCAGGTAGCTCGGTGCTGTTGCGGAAGGAACTATTGGTGGCTGGAACAGTAGTAGTCTGGATCAGGTTGAAAACTGTAGCTGGATAGTAGTTAAAACCAGCTCTTCATGTGTATTCTTTTATTTACATGAAGAAGCTTTTTTTTCTGTCAGATCTAGATTAAGAGAAATTATATCCACTCCACTGTGATGTGCAATATGCTGTTTACTCTCCACTGCTATTTTTTTTTTTGTTGTTGCAGTTTCATTTACAGAGCATGTTAAAAATAATGAAAGCCAAAGGTATATAATAAATTGCAGTCAAGCAGTGCACTATCTGAAGGCAAGAAACGAGACTTCAAACAAATCCTGAGCAAAATGTGCAGGAAATGTTATTGGAGGAGGGCTTCAGTTGGAAAAGTCACTGTAGAAAGTTTCACTCTCCCACACAGCCTAGTGTTTCAAAGCAAGCAAACAAAAGAAGACTTCCTGTTGATTACACCTCTTGGCCCCACAGAAGCCAATGCATCCAAGATGTTTGCCGAGCTAAATGTTTTTTTGGCAGTATTTAACAGTGAATCTTACATGAAGTTTTGCAAATTGTAGGACTTCCAAAAAGGAAACTATATATGCACACACCTGTGATTATGAATTGATTGTTAGATATGTCCTAAACCACAGATCTTCCATAGGGTAGAAGCCCTAGCAATGTGTTTAACCTCAGCTGTTACCCATTCAACATATAAGTAACATTTTATAAGTAACATTATTATGAGAACTTAAGGTAAATTGCTTATGTAAAATTAAAAAAAAAATTTGTAAGTACTCTGGAATGAAATCTCTATTCTGTATTGCTTACATTTCAAAGATCTTAACTGGGGGTGGGGGAAAGTTTGGAGAGGTTTCTTAATGTTTTGTTTGTCTCTGTTTATTGTAAAGAGTATTAGTGATGTGGCATATGACACTGATCCAGGATAGTTAAAACTATAATTGTTCGTGGCCACAGTGGAATACAGTAACTGTAACTGAGTTTGAGAGAGGAAAGGGGATTTGTGAAAGGGAACAAATGATTGTATGATTCTTGTTGAAACAATGGAATGAAACACAGAGTTTTTTCATTCTCTGGAGTGTTTATTTTATGCTATTAAAGAAAAAAAACTGAGATAATCCTCCATGAATATACAGTTACAAACATGTTCTTCAGGTTGAAATAAATGTAGCCTCACCCACTTCTTATTCCGCTGAAAAACTTCAGCTGCTAGTGATTTATTTTCCTGACTGAAGTGATTGTGAATCTTACCACATTCTCAGCATCTGCACAGAAGGCAGGAATGATAATTGGAGATAAACATTTTCTTCATCTCCATCATCAAGTGTTTGGGAATACTTGCGGTACTCCACCACTTAACACATTTTCTGTTTTACAGTAATACTGGTGGGCAATAAAAACCAATTCAAATCTTCTCACTGTTCCTTTCATTGTTCTTTCAGTAGCTTTACTGATTGTCTAAGCATTCACAAGAAATTTTGTGTGGACTAAGTCTGAGTCTTGCATCTTCTTTACAGTGACTATCCCATATAGAAAGCATTAAATCAACACTGCCATTTTATCCTCTGGCATCCTCATATGCAGACTCACAGCACTGCATCTTAAAAATATTAACTTGATATATGTTCTGCTTTTATAATGGAAATAGCTCCTTCTTTTCCTTCATTTCTACCTCTGTAGCATATAGCTACTGGTAGGTTAAAAACCAAACCAAATCAGACCCGCGTCACTAATGTGTGTCATTCTGCAATGGCAAATGTATTTGTGGTTTGCATTCTAGCAAGCGTGTACACAGAAATAAACCTTGATAAATCAATTGAATAGGCAGGTAAAATGGACTATAATGAGCATTGATTATATGCTTGCATTCTGTTTGTAGTGATATTTGATGTGTCTGTGTCCTATAAAGCTTATTCATGGTCACAGTGCTGAGTTGTGTGATTGAAACAAGAATGTTTTATAGAATGATTTTAGCGTGATGTGATTACCTTTCAGTAGCTTAAAACTATGTTTTTCTTTAACAGAGATAGAGTGGTAAGAGTTTGGCAACTCTTAAACGTTGTGGAAAGCATATATCTATAAATACAATGCCACTCCTGCAAATTGAAAATACTTGAAAACAAACTTTGCAAACATTTGCTGAAATGGCAGCTTGGTGATTACCTACTAAGCTATGTGAAACGTAGAGTGCTTTGTAATTCTATTTTCAAAGTCTCTGTTGGCCTAGTGCAACTAATTTTTTTTTCAGAAATGTTAATGGAGAATTTGTTTCTGTAGTTTTAGAGTTTCAATGTAATCCAAGGCGGTACTGCAGAAATGCGGAAAAAACCAGTCAAGTATTATCATATTTACTGTTCTTATTTTGGTAGCTATGAAGAAGTTGGAATGAATTTTTAATTGTGTATTTACATGTATTTTAACAATTGTTCTATTTTTCAGATTTTCCAGATTGCTTATGTTATTGTGAAAGCAGCTAACTCCCCTCGTCCTGGGAACTGGATATTAGAGCGTTCACTGGATGGTGTCGACTATCAGCCATGGCAGTACTATGCTATCACAGACAGCGAGTGCCTGACACGCTACAACATTCATCCCCGGCCTGGAACCCCATCCTACATAAAAGATGATGAAGTCATATGCACTTCTTATTATTCCAAAATCCATCCTCTGGAAAATGGAGAGGTAGGATCGGATGGTGTTCCATATGTAACCTGGCAGAAAAACACCCCTTTGGTCTGCCTGCAGTAGACAGTGTTTTGGTACAACTGAAAAATGGGGAGAGAATCTATTTGCAAATTTTAAAAGCTCATCTTACATGGTCATACATAAATGCATACAAGGTTTACTCTAATAAGAATACCAAGTAAACAAGTGGTAAAAGAGTTTATTAGGTAGGCACTAGTACTTTCAGACAACTTTATGTGCTTGAAATATGTTCCCATGTCACTTGTGAACAAAAGTGAGAACATTTGGAAAAATCACGGACCCAGTGATTTAAAATACTTTTCCTTTAGATGCATTTTCAGTCCTTGTGTATTAGTCATGATGTCAAATAGTAATGATTTTAGTCAGAATTTAATTTAATGCCTTAAGGGCTGACTCTCTGCCCCTGTTTATGCCTATTCCTCCTTCTTTCAGAGGCCTCTACTATTTTAGCCCAAGTCCAGGCACATGAATCATGGACCAGTCATTTGTTCTAACTGAGGTCATGGAAAAGATGTTTTGGACTTGAGAATGAGAATCTGTGGTTGAAAGAGCAAGGTCAATGTAACATCTGTAGCTAAAAATGCAGCATTTTCAGTCACTTAAAATGATGAGAGAGAAGGCCACGTGTACCGCATTGCAACTGCATATTGTTTTTCACAGATTTTTTCCAACACTTGCTCTGCAAATGAAATTTTAGCCTCAATATTTATCCTTCTGTTATTTTTTTCTGTTACACTTCTAAATGGTTTATTTCCAAATATAGAGGTGCAAAATTACTTTCTTCTGTTCCCCTAAATGCAGAGCAACGTTCACATGGAAAATTGTTAATGCAGTTATTTTTGAGTCCTGGATATAGATATGTACAGTTTGTTTATGTTCACAGAAAATTTCCAGTGCCAGGTGCAAAAATTGAAAATTTCAGCTTTCAGTGAAAATATCCTGTTGATACACTTTAAAAAGATATAAACTTGAATCTAAGAGAGTCTCAGATTATCAAGAGTTATCAGATAGGAAATAATTTTCAGTTCTAGGAAAAATAATTGCAAATATTTTGTGTTTGTAGTTATATCATTAGTGCTTATATCATTTGCATGAGTATTTGTTTTTGTAAAATCTATCAAGAGCAGATAAAGTGATATTAAAAGAAATAGTGCATATATACATGTGCTATATTTTTAACTGGTTTCAACTGGGTGCTTTTTGAGGGGTGAACAGAATGTGAGTTATCAGTTTATCTCTTGAAAAGAGATTTTATACAGTTTCTTTGGGAGCCATGTCTGCACTGAAAATATAATGCAAAAGTCATTATTTCAATAATTTATTTAATTTACATTGTTCCATTTATTTGGTTATCCAGTTCTCTCACAGACAGATATTGATTCCAGTGGTCTGCTGTCCTCTTGGTTAAACCAGTGGGTCTCTGTGTTCTTCATTGACTGAAATAAACAGCAAAGAACTTTATTCTGCACACTGCTCTATATCCATGACTGCAACATTGGCTTAAAGCCTACTCAATTGAGTGGAACTTACTTCTGATCTTAAGTGTGCAATTAATAGTTTTTAACTGGGCCTGATGTGCTGTAATTGATGCTCTATCCTTAACCTAATAAATAATCAGCAACTGATATGTGGTTTTGATGAACACAAAGATGACTTTGAAGGGAGGGATGCATCTGTTCCATTGCACTTGGCAAAGGGGAGTTGTTAGGTACAGGCATAGTCTGTGAAAGGCATGTGATAAACCCTAAGTTAATCTTATGTCCCACAGGTAGTTATTAATCTGAGATGTGGCTGTAATAGAGAGAGAACAGCTTGAAATTAAAAGCCTAAAGATTAACCTTTATAGTGATTGGAAGGGTAGTATTCCATGTGAACTAATTATCTTATGTTTTTAACAATACTCTTTTCATAAGTAAGCCACTAGTTTCAGCTGTCTGAGTAGCTAAAGGCTGCGTTATGAAGTATGTAGCATTTACAGAGAATTAACCCAGGTTAATTCATTTTCATACTTCATCAAACATGTAACATGAAAAATAACATTTCTACCAATATCATATTTACTTGCAGTTTTGTTGCTGGTGGTATTTGGCTCCTGATCTTCCAGTGGAACTAGATCTGCATATAATTTGTCTTTGTTCCAGGACAGCAATTTTGCTCTGTGAATCAGATATTGCAGTCATCCTATAAGACTGAAGGAGTTATGAAATGTAAATAAAGTGCCTTTGCTTCAAACCTCATAAGTTGCTTAGGCGTACTGTTCTGTTGTACACTCAGGAAACCTGATGAAGTGCACAAGGATCATGGCTGGCAAGCCAGTGCCAATGTCAAATGTACATCTACAGTACTCTCTGAAGTAAAACCTGTCATCTTAGAAAAATCAGAATATGTTCTTTTCATGTATACTTTCAATGAACATTTTAGTCAATGACTTGATTCATTAACATATTTCCAGAAATGTTCATTCTAAGCCAAATATTTTTTGTAATTTAGTGCTATTCCTATGTGCACTAGTAATATTGTTTTGTCCAGTCACAGAAATAGAACCAACAGCAGCTAGAACAACAAATCCAACAAAAACAGCAACAAATAAACAAACCCATCTTGTGATTTATCTTCAGATCTATGTAAGTTTAACTTTGCGCAGTCAAATGGGAGCAAGAAATCTGTAGACTAGGAATTATTTGCAAAAAATAATTTTATTGAATATCATCATGATTTAAAGGAAAATTGTGTAATGACAGCTTCTGAATGAACAAAGTGTGAAACTCTCAACAGAATTTCTCTACAGGTGAAGACTTGAATGCAGAAAGATTCCTAGCGTTCTGGTTTCCACATTAAGATCGGTGATAGCTAGAAAAACAGTGTGTCTCTCTATCATACTGGCTAAGGAAGACTTTTAGCATAGCTGTTTCACAGAATCATGTAATGGTTAAGAATGGAAGGGACCACAGTGGGTCATCTGGTCCAAACTCCTTGCTTAAGCAGGGTCATCCCAGAGCACACGGCACAGGATTGTGACCAGAGAGTTTTTGAATATGTCCAGTGGGGGAGACTCCTCAGCCTCTCTGGGCAATTTGTTCCAGTGCAAAGTCACTGCACAGTAAAGAAATTCTTCCTCATGTTTAGATAAAACCTCGTGTGCATCAGTTTTTGCCTGTTGCCTCTGAGAAGACCCTGGTTCATCCTCTTGGCACTTGCTCTTCAGATACTTACATACATCAGTGAGATCCCCTCTCAGTCATCTCTTTTTGAGGCTGAACAGGCCCAGCTCCTTCAGCTTATCCTTGTTAGAGAAATGCTTCCGTCCCCAAATATAAATGGTAAAGCTTCCCAAAACAGAGTATCAAAACAAAAACGAATGTTCCTCTGTCTCAGTATCCCCATGCCAGAAAAATAAGGGAGAGAGATTAGTCCACTTGATGAGTTACTCATTGCCTTTTACTGAACTGATGTTTCTTGGTTTAATAGTAATTTTAAATTTTTTTTTACACTGACTGAGAGAGACCCATTTATGTAAGGATTAATAGCTGATGGGATGAGTCTGGTATTTTCAGGTAAATAAGAGCGCTCATTTCATTTTCATCTTTAGTTAAACACTATATACGAATGGCATTTCTTTGTTTCTTTGTTTCCTCAGATGAGAGAACTAAAAGTTAGTGGGTTACCATAGTGATTTTTGCTTCACTTCCCTGACACAGGAGCCTCTAATGTTTACATCCAGTTTGTACCTTTTTTATTGAAATATTCCTTCATCTGCTAGACTGCAATTTGTTTCACAGCCTCTTTACCTTGATGACTAGGTGAATGTAAGGCTCTGAACACTAGCTTTCAGTGTTGTAATTTTATTTTCTGTGAGATGCTGAAAGATTTCTCTTAGCAAATGCTTGCTTGAATTAGCACATGAAGTATTTGTATTTTGATACGTGGGAATCTTCTCTCTTGCTTGCAGTTGTTTCAAAGCTGGACCCTCTGAAAACTTCAGGTGCCGCAGATGATCACTATAACATGTTAGGAAAATGTTTATCTTTTCATAGCAAAAGGACACATAGTTTTGTAGGAAGTAAAATTGAAGGTTACACTTGGAAAAAGCTGTCTTCAAACATACATGGATTTAGGCTGTTTTGTATAGGAGAAAATAAATATTTAGGTTAAAAAGAATTTTTTTTGTTTTTTCTTCAGTATCAAGTAATTCTTTCTACAAGCAGATGTTGAAAGTCACATGCAATGAAGACAGCAGAAGAAAACCGTAATGAATCTGATAGGAAAGCACTTTCTTTTACCAAGAAGGCAAAAAGAACCTCCCCCCTCCCATATTCTGGGAAGCATTGAGTTTCTCTAAAATGAGGCTTTCTGAAAGTTTAAAAATGGGGAGGAAGGTGGTGAATTTGATTCCCACCTTTTAAAATCGTTTTTGGAATACTCAATTGACTCCTTGGTCTGTCATCATATGGAGGTGTTCTGTCAAAGCTGATTTAAAAAGATTATAATTATTGCGGTGATGCAGAAGGTATGTAAACTTTCAAGAAAAAGAAATCCTCCTCTCTTTCTGGGCAGAATCTGTTGTCAGAAGATGCTGTCTCAAAGGATATTTCTGCAGTTGGTTAGAGTTTGGGTTATACAGTGACAGTGGAAAGGTGAAATCTCAGGATTCCTTATAATCCTAATATTTCCTTGTAATGAGTAAGAGAAACAGTCTCTGATCATTCTGTGTGAGATGCTGTGTCTGGGAAAACACAATAAAGACGCTCTCACACCTGCCAGGTTCAGCAGAAAGGAGGAAAAGACTTTATTATTGACATATTTTACATTTTTATACAATTCCCAATTCCACAAGGGATTGGCGGACATGTCACTTTCTTTTCAATCCCACTGGAGAGAAAAGGTGCTCATTAAAGTTTTCTTATCACAAAAGGAATGAAAACCAGAAAATACCGTTAAGTAAACAGTGGCTATTATTTACATGAAACTGTGAGAAAGAATTTCTGACTCCAAGGTTAAAACAGAAGGCTTTAGCAAAAACCAGGGCAACAAGATGCCTTTCATATGTTATTTTCAGTTGCTGAGAATGCTCTACCTTGACATTTAAATATTAAAAAATTGAAGGGTATTAGCCCTATATTTGAAGGAAAGGAATCTGATTGTAGAAATGAGAATGACACCTAACTGCGGTATACCAAGCGGACTAAATTTCCAAAATGTTTATCTAGATGCCTCATATCAAACTCAGCCCTTGGTGTTGCTTGATTCTTTTCAGCAAGGAGTATTTGTGAAGCAATCAGTGTGACCAGATGGTTGATATAATAATATTGGTAATGACTATTGGTTTATTATTAAGAGGGTAATGTAGTTGCACATCTGCTATGTGTTCCATTGCAAACTGCGTGGTGTTTCCGTGTTCAGAAGTGAAAATTGGAGACTGAAAGACTTTTTGGCAAGAGCTGTCTGTGTGAACGATGGAGTTGAGGTTCTCTCAGTCCTGCTCTATGGCTAAGGCTGAAGCAGAGGACTGTCAGGGAGGGGAGTTATGCTGGAATGAAGTAACCTTGTCTCCTTCCCATTCCGCAGTGAGTCTTTCTATCACTGCTATTGTAGTGGTGAGAATTATGTTGCAATGAAGGTGATTCTTCAGTTCTGCTCCTTTAAATGCTTAATTTCGCTCCTTTCTTGTGATGGTAGCAATATAAGTGTGAGGTCAAAAAGAATAAAATACTCTTTCTGTGGTAGTAAAGACTAGCCTTGTATGATCATGTTCATTAGCCTTTATTTTCTCCAGTCAAGTGGAAGTTCAAAGTGTGTACTAACCATGTAAAGAAGAAAAATAAACAGAAACAAGTGCCTTGACAGTATTTTTTTTTATTTTGTTCACTTGTTGCCATAGCACTTGAATGCTTGTGCTATGTCAGTTTTAAAACGCATGCCTCAGGTCCCTTGGAACATCCCCCAGTGTCCCAGTACTTTGCTGAGCTTGCCTCAGGCCAGTGATGCCATGAACACTGAACTGTATTATTTCCCAGTGTTTGCATGCTAGTTTTCTCCTCTTCGTACTATACTGCTTGTCCTGTTTGGTGCAGTCTTGGTGCTTCACAGAGAAGGCAGGGAAGAAAAAGACTTAGAAATGGACTCTAAAGTCTGTTCTTCTCATAGCTAGATTTAGAATCTGAGAATGTCCCTGCTAAGAGGACAGTCTGAATTTTGTAAGTACTCAAAATTGAAATATATTAAGTTGCAGACTGAAAATTTTATGTTGACTTTTTTTTCTTATTTATTAATGATACAGATGCTACGCGGTTTCTAAAAAAAATTGCGTGAGAGTTTGTGGGTTACAGTATTGATGCTGCCTTTATGATTCCTGTTTTTGGATTGATCCTCTCAGCTCCTAACATGTATTCAGTATCTTGTCTTTATTGCAAAATAATTTCCTAAAGTCTGAACTCTTATTTCTCCTTGAATTACAGTGATAGATTTCTTTTCCAATGCATAAGACATAGAAAAGGCATCAACAATAAAAATGAATGCCAATAATATTTTTGTCCATGTCCTCAGCTGCAATGACCCTAGGCGTTTCTCATGAGTGTGCTAAATTTCCATATATTTGACTTGCATTTCTGTACACTTCAGTAGAGTACTTGTGGTTATAGCATATATTGTCTTGTATCAGTATTTTGTTGCTATATTTTCACTGCAAAAAACCGAATACACAATACAAGAAAAATAGGTAACAATTTATTATTAATGGATGAAACTGTTCAGAAATTTAAGTGGATTCTACTTCCAGCAACACAGTTTAGACAAAGACATTAGGAAGAGACTAATGAATGCAGTCTGACTCAGAAATTCCAAAATAGGGATTTGTGAAGAGCTTTTTTCAGCTTGACATCTGAAGAGGGGAGAATAACAATAATTTTAAGTAATTCAGATTTTTTTTCCAAACAGTGAAAGGGACATTTTTATTTTGATTGACATGCATTGTTACATGTGATGCAAAATGAAAACATTTTATTTGGTCATTTAATTTTTTCTTTCAACGCAAAGACAATGAAAACAAATTTCACAAAACTATGAATAGAGGACATGTGACAGGCGTTTGCCTAGGATGCAAAGAAAACTTCAGCAAGTAGAGATCTTATCAGATGCAATCCTTGCTTCCAAGATGTTCTGCTTCCCAGGTTTTTAGCATACTTTGAGTCAGGCTGTCTAGCCAGGTGGCACATCTTCATTTTCTAGGAAATAAGGAGTCAGGTTTTCTCTGGACTGAAATCCAAGTGTCCCATCAGTTGAGGATCTTTCTCATCCTGCTTTTCCATCCTACAATGCACAGTTAGTTTTCTGTAGTGATTAGTGGTAGAGACAGCCAACAGGATGTGTAGATAAGTGGTGCTTATTATTAAAGATCTTTCCACTGAAGTCAACAATAACCTTCAGATCAGGTCTTCCGTGAAGACTGTTAATCTCATTTTATTCAGTGCTGCACCACTTCAGAGGTTGAACAGTCCCTGCTTAATACTCTTGGATTACTTATAGTTTGTTCTCCCTATTGGGTTTGCTTTATATTTTCTTTGCTTTCCCTCCCACCGCCACCTTCTGGCTGCAGCAGCTTCAGGAAGACTCGTGCTCAAGCCATGATTTTGCATACCATTTTTTTGTATATGATTGGTCTCAGTGAAAATTTCTACTTGTGATTGTGATAATTTCTACTTGTGAGTCTTCTTTTTCAACTGCTTTGGAAGGATATATCAACTGAGAAGGTTACTTGTGTTTACCAAGAAGGGATGGAGTATTGATTTTCTTCCAGATTTTTGGCACATAAGCTTTCAGCTGCTCCAAAATGTCCACTTGGAATAACTTTGAAAGAAATGGTTTACAAAAAGAAATAAAACAGATTAGAGGTTTGGACAAAGATTCAGGTCTAGTTCATTCTGTTGCCTTTGGGATTTTGTCTTTTTT